>PVJX010042125.1:0-14318 GCA_004027295.1 Dolichotis patagonum
TGTATAATTTATTTGTACCTATATTTTCCCCTCTTGGCTTTAGGTCAGCCACTTCCTCTGGTTCCTGGGACAGGTAATAGGGTGAGCGAGAAACCTCATTATTTGGGAGGTGTCTGAAGGAGCCTAAAGTAACCCATTTCCCATTTCTTGTCTGGGAGAGAGGTGCTTGTGCACTGACAGTGTGGCACCCTACACTCCAAGATGGGGATAGCCATGGTGCAGCACTCAAGGCCCTGCCAGGTCTGCTTCTAGCCCTTGGAGCTGCCCTGTGCTTTCCCTCATGCCAGGGGGAACCCCCTGTCCAAGCGTCTTTCTCTGGATAGTAAGGCAGGCCTGGGGGTCCTGTCCTCCTGCTAAGGCTGAGGGAGTTGGAGGGACACCTCTCCACCTTGAGGTGCAGAGGGGCCCAGCAGTGTGTGTGAGATTCCAAGGGTGAACCCAGTCTGCTCTCAGTGGTTTCTTGCCAGCATTGTCTCATTAGGTGGCCGGGGTTCTCATGAAGATTAGTGAAACACGAAGCTCATGTGGAAAATTCTGAGCGGTGAACGAGGCCAAAGCTGTGCCTACCTCAGCGCAGCCAGGAGGCTTGAGTGTGCCATCATGGTCTGTCTGGCCCGGGGGACTGAGAAGAAGCAGGGGAGAGTTCTAGGGCAGGATATGTCTGGCCCTGAGCCCTGCCTGCCCCATGGCTCCTACAGCTGCTGACTTCTTAGGAGGCCAGGTTTTACATGAAGCTCACTATGGTCAGGGTCAGGGTCAGGGTCAGGGTTAAGGTTAGTGCCAGGGTCAGGGATACAGTCAGGGTCAGGATCAAGGTCATGGTTAGAGTCAGTATAGGGTCAAGTTCAGGGTCAAGGTTAGGGCCAGGTTCAGGGCCAGGCTAGGGTTAGTTTCAAGGTTAGGGTCAGGGTGAGTGTCAGGGTTAGGGTTAGTATCAGGGTTAGGGTCCGATTCAGGGTTAGGGTCGGGGTCAGGGTTAAGATGTGGTCTGCACATCAGTAGGTTTTTCACAGCTTTTTAGGGACCCCAAGTTTCAAATATGTTTCCAAGCGGGGTTCTGTGGCCTGGATCCTGGCACTTCAGGTTCTCCAAATGAACCCTGGGGCTTTTGACCTGAGGAAAGTCACCTTGTGCTGGTTTCTAACGTAGTTTTAGGATTCTTTAACTGTTGAGTGTTAGCATGAGCTGTTGGAGTCTGAGGTGCAGTGAAGTCTGCCCCCGTACTGGTTTTGAAGGGAAAGGAGCATGGAGCAGACCTCCCCTCTCCTGCTTCCTCCCATCCTCTCAGGAGTCTGTGCTCCTGTCAGAGAGAGTTCTGCTATCTTTCCACAAGGGGAGCCATAGCGCTGGGCTGGTTGATGTCTTCAGGAGTGGAAGAACCCTACAGCAGTGTCTTGACGTCACCTAATGAGGAACAGGGAGGTGGGTATGACCCTCTTGGGAATCCTTAGAAAGGACTTTTGCCTACTGAGGCTGGGCTTGGGCCCTTGCTTCTGTGTCACCAAAGTGCAGCAGTCACACGACCAGGCCTGGGAGACAGGGGGCACTGCACTGTATCTGAACTCTGCTTGTTCTTAAACACAGGAGTGGCTCGGCAGTCTACTGTCTTAGTTTTGCAATCTTCACAAATTAAACATTTGCCTTCAAAAGCAGCCTCTGTGATAAACATCAGGATAATATTCCCTTGCAAGCGCGGAAGTCGGCCTGCACTGTGGGTGGTCCGCTGGGGAGTTAGTTCCACATGGGACCCTCGGGTGGGAGCAGCTGGCAGTGTTTCGGGCATGGTGAGGCTTCCTGTCCTTCAGGTGTCTCAAACCTAGGGTCCCCAGAGCAGAGTGACCCTGCTGTGCTGTCCTCTGTCTCCAGAACAAGGAGTGGCCACGGGAGCAGGACTGGCCCCACCAGGTGCCACATGTTGGCACCCAAAAGAAGCTGTCTGGCCAGATCTCTCCAACGTGGGCTGGATGTGGAGGAGTCCTGCTTGGTGGAAGTGCTGCCTGAGAATCTCCGCAGTGGGAAACCACTTGCAAGTATATGTGCACAGTGAGTTTGTGACATCCACAAACCCCAGCAGGCCCCGTCACGCCACTCTTGGAGTGGTTGCCTGAGAGGAGGGTCCATATGGCCAGCTCCTCAGTGTGCACTCTGACCCACTTTCCTTATGGGGTGGAGGCTTTAGCAACAGCCATCTCCTGCCAAGGAACCCAGAGAACACCCTGCACCCCTGTGGGTGGGTTGAAGGCCACAAAGTCACCACGAGAGTGTTAGATAGTTTCTCTCCTGTGTAACTTAGACTTGCGAATAGAGTTTGCACTTTTGGAGGTGGAAGCCTGTGTCTCATGTCAAAGTCTCTGAAGTTTTTCTCAGAAACAGTCCCTCTGTTGTGTGTTCATTGCCCGGAGTGCACATGTGGGTGGACTAGGACCCTCCATTCTGTTAATTTCTCTTGCTGCTTGTTCGGACCTCCAAGCAGGCCCCACATATCCCACACACTGATATCAGGCTGATACTCAGGATGCAGCCACCAGTGAGGTGTGGTGTGGTGAGGTGAGGCATGGTGAGTTGTTGCATGGCATGGTGTGAGTATGGACTGCCCCAGGCGACACTGGCTGTGAGCAGACCTGGCTGAACTTTAGCCCCTTTCATCATTTTATTTGCCACAGTCTTCTCCCATGACCCCTGGCCTCGATGGATGTGGCTTCCGTCTCCCTCCTCTCTTCTGTCTTCTCTGTCCTCTCCAGTCTTCCCTCTGTCCCTCCACTCTGGCCATTGATGTGGTCCAGCACAGGGGCATCTCAAGCTCCTTGGGCAGGCCCAGCTCTTGCGACCCTTAGTTCATTCCCCTACTCTGCTGAGGGATTCACCCCATAATTTCCCTGAGCAGCCCTCCTGCCGGGCTCTCTCTCCCCACTTGCCCTGCTTCTATCTCTCTTGGTGAAGTTAGGTGTGTGCCCTGTGTCACAGTCTAAGCCCTTTGAGCACAGGGACTTTGTCTCTTGTCTCCAGGGCACTGTTGTGTCATGACAACTCAGTATGGTGCTGGCACACTGCTGGAGCTCAGAGAAGGCTTGTTAAAGGAGATGAAGTGTGGTGGACCCACCCCAAACCTTCCCTCTTTGCTCCTGTGCATGCAGGCTGGAAAAAAGGAATTGGAAATGTGTCACCACAGAGATGGGAAGAGAAGTTGTTTGGGGATTATCCAGAAGTTGTCTGGGGGCCTCCAGTTTCCGTCCGCAGTCTTGTTTGCACATCTTTCTCCTGCACTAAGAAAGTGCTTTCTGCCAGGATTCTGGTGCTGTCATTGTTATCTCTGTTACTGTCAGGGGATTGACACCCAATTCTGTGTTGGGCTCACCTTTTCTCTGCTCAACTTTAGCCACCGAGTAGGATCCGTCAATAGTATGGGTCCTATGGGGTCTAGAAATACCCAGCCAAGCTCAGCTCCATGCGCCCCAAGCCTCATGGTTCTGGGTTGTGATGGCTTCAGCTGCTGGCTTTATCAGGACCCACGGGCAAAGGTGATGCCCTGTGTGTGAGCAGAATCAGGCTTCCCAGCCATGATGTATACTTGCTGGGACACATGCAGCGCCATCAACACAGAACATCTTTCTGACTTGGGAAGAAAAACCAAAAACCATGGGTATTTCTGGAGGATTCAGAGGCAGGAGGGTCTTCACAACCTGAGTCCAGCGTGTAAGATCCTGGAAGCCCGGCCTCTGAGGTGGAGGTGGAGTTTCTCATGGGAGAATCACCCCGGGCGCTTTCATGTCCCAACAGCCCCTGTCCTCCATTTGTGATTGGAACTCCAGTGACTGCCCTCATTGATCATGTTTCATTGGAGTGTCCCATGTGCTGGGGTGACAGGGGAAGAGCCCCCAGGCTGTCACATCCCTAAACACTGATGGATGCCCCCCATCTCACGCCACAGAACTCCAGTGCTCAGCTTTCCCTCAGCTGCGGCTGCAAGCAAGGGCTAGCTCTCCTGGGGTCACACCCTCAGCTCCGCATGGACAAGGGAGTAGCTGGGACTCTCAGGCTAAAGCCATTCTGAACAATCCTCTCTGTTCCGTAACTGTGTTCAATGGAACAGCCTGATTTTGCCTACATGTGACAAATTTCTCATTCTGTAAAAGATGCAGACACTTTCCTGTATCACCAACCTTTATCACAGATCTGCAAACAAGACTTAGATCATCTCCTTTTGAGGCCTTGCCACTGATGAGGACAGGAGGTAAGTATGTGTGCAGCCTTTAGGGCTGACATTATTGGGGGAAACTGAGGCACACTGAGGGAGTAACTTGGCAGGTATACAAGGCTGAAGAGCCAGGTTCTAGTCCCGGCTCCCAGCTGCAAGTTGCCAGAGTACTACTGATTGTCACTGACCGTGAGCCTGTGCAAGTCAGGGACCTCTCCAGTCCTCAGGAGATGAACGCAGTAGTGCTCTGTGGCAAGTGTGCTGCTGAAATGTGCAGCAGTGGCTTGGGGAGCAGACAGCAGCTTCCCTTCTTTGCTTTGTGTCTAAGGAAAGCAGTAACCTCATAGAACAAATTCAAGCCCCCCTGCAGGAGGTGAATTCACGGGCTTGCATCGCAGGGCACAGTGAGGAGGGGTGGGGGGGCAGTGCTGGCTGGACTTTCGTTTCCTAATTGATCTAATATGCTAAATGGGCTTAGTGTGGGATAATTAATGATGCCTGGGTAGGTGGAATCAGCCAGGCAGAGCCCAAACAGCATCAAAGGCGCACTGAGGCAGGTGTTGTCTGGGATAATTGTGGGGAGGCGGGGGAACTGCTAAAGGTGCGGGAGGCCAAGCCACCCAGGGCCAGCCACCAGGATGCCACCCTCACAGCTCCTGGGACTGAATTGCAGCTTTGCTGAGCCTTTGAAGTAGAGCTCCTTGGTTTTTCCTTGAGAACAGACTCCATTCTTTGGAAACCAACAAGCTCTTTCCCTTGGCCCAGAAAGGGGCATTAGCTGATTTGGCTCCTCTGTGGTCCACAGGATGCAGGGAGCTTCCTCTTATAGACATCCAAGAAGCACTTGCTTTGTATCCTGTGACCCCGGACACCCCCTTCCCTCACTGGACACCTCCCAGTGGCAGGCTCCATGCTGGGCTCATGGACAGGAGACACTTAGGAAAGAAGACGGAGTCCTGATGCCTCTGCACCCCAGACACAGGCGCTCCTCCCCATAACATATAGCAAGCTGCAAATGTCGTAAGTCAAGGAGGTTGCAGTGCATTCACCAGCAAGATGTCAGGCTCAGAAGCATGTGCACGGGGTCTTGCTATTCCCCAGGACCGTATACTCTGCCCAGCTGCCCAGGGTGGTCAGATCCACATTACCAGCCCCACAAGGGTCAGGACTCAACACTCAAAGAATAGTTTCTACTGAACACAGCTGGCTTCCACCCCAAATGAAATCAAAACACCAGGAATCATCAGAGTTAGGGACCCTCTGTGTGTCACTTTGACAACATGAAAATTCTACTTGCATGGCAGGAAATCAGGCAAGGGCCAGAGAGCAATCAACAAATATGTCAGGGATATTTTATCCTGTCTTCTGGCTGCTGTCACAGAGGGACTCTGCTGCCCTGCACAACCCAGCTCCCCAGTAGATGGGGCCACAGATCCCCATCCCATATCCTCCAGAGGTGCAGGGTGCATGGCAGTCAGCTCCTGACTCTGGCGACAAGGTCCCCTTCCCCTTCCCAGTGGCTCTGTTAAATGTGTCTATGAAGGTTGTAAGTGGCCCTGACCTGAGAATTCCAAAGTCTCAAGCCAGGCAGGAGAAGCCCTGTCTCAGGCAGCTGCATGGCTCTGCACCTCTTTATATGCTCACTTTTTGTTTGAAAAGACCTCCAGAGACTTGCAGAGCAGCTGCTAGAGATCTGTGCAGGAGCTGCCCTTTTCCTTCTGCCATGTGTCTCTGAGACAATGTCCCCACTCCTGGCTGGTGAGCTCTGCTCTGCGCCTCTGGCACTGGCTCCCAGCTGGGGTCTCAGCTCCTCTCCAGATGCTGATACAGGCAGCGCAGCAGGGAGACACCATCCCAGCGCTACACTAGGGACACCAGGTCTGCTCACCCTGTAACTGTCTCACCATGGAGGGGACCTCTCAGTGGAAATGAAGACCTCACTCCCCTGCCTCGGCTCCCACCATGGGGCCACAGCATCATCTCAAGCTTGATCTGAGCCCCCTGGCTGAGGCCCCAACCCCTTCTCACATTCCTAGGGACCCGGGCTTAGGCAAACCAGAGACGAGTACTTTTCCAGCAACCAGGTACAAATCCCACAGCCTACAAAGCACACACAGAGCTGGGCTCCTTAACCAAACAGCAACCAACAGCAACTTGGGATTTCTGGTGTTTTCCTGAAAACAAAGGAGCAACCTAGGTCTGAGAGCAGGTGGCGCACACACAGTCACTCAAGCTTGTCCAAACGCAGCAAAACATGACGTGCATCTGAAAAATGCACCTGGGCTAGTCCGCAGCTAGAATCTGGAAATCCAGAGGACAGGACCCAGGCTTACCTGGTCTGCGTGCAACGGCAGCTCCCTGGCCTGGCAGATGGCTGGCAGTGCCAGTGTGGGCCGGGTGGGGTCTCTATTCCAGAACTCTCCCTAGCAAGTGCTCTGTGTCCCAGAGCAGCACAGGCCGGGGACCAGGGCGGCACAGCTCTGCCTCAGCCCACCACCGGTCTGCTTTAAGAGACTGCTCCCGGTGCTGTCTGCTGTCTGCTAGTTGCAAGCTCAGTCCTTGGGGCTTTCCCGCTGCAGACTCAGCTGCACCACCTAGAGGGCACTTGCTGTACTTGTGACACTGCAGGAGTGCCTGACTGTCAGCCTAAGGCTGTGCCCATCCCACACACCTGGCTCTCCCTGCTTCCTGCCCTGCAGGGCCAAGAATGTGAAGAAGCATTGATTTCTCCAGGAGGGTATGTGGAGGTCGGCTTCCATCAACACAGCTAGCCTTGGGCCATTAGCACCAAAAGCAAAATTAGCATTAAAATATCATTAATCAGAACTGGTTCACAAGGGACCCCTCCTCCCCACAGAAAAGCCAAGGGCCTGTGCCCGGGGGGCGATTCTACCTCCTGACTCTAGAATCCATGTGTGCAATTCCCATGCTGCCTGCCCACACAAATACTGTGGACTGCCAGTCACCACCTCACTTCGTATCTCAACACCTCACCCCAATGCCATATATTCCTGAACAGCCAGGAAACATAGAGCACCCCCCACAAATGACTCCAAGGAAGTATATACACCCACATATCTCCAGGGAAGTGTACATACCCACAGAACTCCAGGGAAGTATACACACCCCTTAGAACTCCAGGGAAGTGTACACACCCACAGGACTCCAGGGAAGTATATGCACACCCTAGGACTCCAGGGAAGTATACACGCAACATACAACTGCAGGGAGGTGAACACACCTCACAGGACTCCAGAGAAGAATTCATACCCACAGGACTCTAGGGAAGTGTACACACCCCAAAGGACTAGAAGGAAATATACACACCCCACAATTCTAGAGGGAAGTGTACATGCTCACAGGATTTCAGGGTAAGATTCATACTCCACAAGACTCCAAATAACTTTCTGTGCCCCATAAATTTGATGTACAAACTCTCTGATAACCAAATATCCTACACCAAAATTTAAGGTCATGTAGTATTACAAACATTTTTAAAGATGCTTGTCTATTATTTCTAAAAAAATTAAACTATTTGGGAAAATTGCTTTACAAGAATAGATTCTCCTGTCCCCTATACACTTCAAATACAGGAACAGAGAAGCTCCTCTGGTCAGAGCTCGAGATCCTCTTTCTTTTCCATCTTGCTCTCTGCCTTGGGACCCATGGGTGATTCACAGAAGAGAGAAACAGAAGCAGGGTCCTGGGACCCAGCAAGAATCCAACCTGGAGACAAATGTGCTCCAGACAGACTCAGAGAACCTATTGTCCTGACAGCTGGCCAGTGTCAATGCTGCATCCAGATAGTGTAGTCTGAACTTGAGTCTTTAGGTCTGCTTGTCTGCATTGTGTGCTTGTCTGCATGGAGCCCATGCTAAGGGCTTTTGACAGAGACTGTGAGAGTAAGGAATGAGGGAAAGGCTCTGAGAAGATCTCTACTGCACATTTGACCCCTTGGCAAGCTCATTTTGACAAGTGGGCCTAAGGTTGGAAATTGCTTTAGGTATCACTTTTTTTTTCTATTGGAAATTAAATGATGATTTTAAATTTACTGAAGAGAAATAAATGATACTGGCACTGCCAAAAGAGAGAAGAAAGGAAAGAGAAAAATTTAGTGTCACAGAAAATGGCCTCCCCAGCCAGTGTACTTTAGTTTTTTAGTTGCCCAGGTAATAGTTCCCATTCCATTTCTGGTTGCTTTTGTCTCCTAGAAGCAGCTGGTCACTGTGATGCATAGCTGGTCACTATGCATGTTGTAAGAACCAATCCCCAATTGATAAGCCATTCTGCCACTATACTTCCTGTTTGCTTATCCCATGTAAGCCCTAGACCACCAGAGGTCAGCGCTTGATATTCTGGGAATGATCCTGATCAGTGCTCATTGATGTAAATAAACTGCCTCCAAAGCTTGTGTGTTGTTTCACTATTTCTGTTTGCTGTTGCATCTGCTGTTGGCTGGGAAAACTGACAGTGCTGACCTCTTTGGTCACTGGTCATGGCCCTTGCAGATGGAGCAATGACCTCTCCAGGTCCCAATGGAAGGTGTGCCTTTGAGATTTCTTGAGTCCCCTCAGCAGTCCATAAGGGGACTCTTGGCTCCCCACTCAAGTGGATCATATTGGACCCAAAAGGGAGGAGGATGCAGTTTTTCTGTTTGTCTGTCTGCCTGCCTGATTCTGGTAAGACCCCCCAGGAGCACCCCAGATAGTCTGTTTGTCAGTCCTATTCAGCTCAAGCAGAAGGGGAGTCTGATCAAATCTCATTAGTCAGTGCCATCCTCAAGGGAAGGAGGTTGGAACATTTAACCTCAGTGTGTTGAATGAATATGTGAGTGAGTGGAATGGACAAGGAAAGCAATAGGCTGTGCACCAGGACTGGGAAGTACTGGTCATGGTGGCTCACTGGGCCCTCAGCTTTGGTTCTGTGGCGATTGACAGATGACATAATGAAGGCTTCACAACCTCCTTAGCTAGGTCTTGCTTAAGTTCCCATGAGGGGTGAAGCTGGATGGGCATCTGAATGGTCTCTCTTTGAGGGGCACCCACCCTCTGTCCGTTGCACCATTGTTCATGGGTATACAACACACATATTGGAAGTCAGAGATAGGAAGTCAAAACTCACAGTTCCTGACTGCAGGAAAAAGGGCTTTTCTAAAATTATGGAGTTAAAAATGAAACCAAACCTATTCTTTCTGAGAATTGCACCTTTTTGGCGACTATAGCTGCTGCCAACACCTATAGTTTCAATCCCTGTTCTCGACTTGTCTATGTCAGTCAATTGGATTGGTTCCAGTTTGATCAGTCATTGCCTGCATTTGGCCATAGAGCACCTCCAAACCTTCTGCTTCACAGCTATGCTTATCCTGGTCGGATGGCATCATCTAACACCCATCAAAGATGGATGATTGTCAGCAATTCCTTTTGAGTCTTTTCAACACAGAAACATTCACATTTTGATTGAGGAAAAATTGGGTTGTCAGTCTTGACATATGAGTTGCCATGGCCTTTCAAAAGGTCACCTCACCTAGAAGCAACATAGTCAAGTGCTTCTAGAAGACATTAAAAATGGGGGCAAAAGCCCATTAACCACTGTTACCCTGAATATCACCTGATATCCATAAGAAAATCCAGTCTTACAGGTGACCATACCCTCTGGCTATGAGTTACAAGGGCTATGGACACACAAAAAATGTCCCTCATCTGTGAGAAACAAAGAAACCTGGGTCCACCTCAGCCTGAGCTTCTCTTTATCCTGTTGGGCTGGACAGATAGGACAGACTGAGTTCTATCAAATTGGGTCCCCAAGAGCCTGCAATCTTCCCAAAAGTCAGGGACAAACCTGTGACTTTCCTGGTAGATCATGGAACAGAATTCTCTGCTTTCAAACATTCCCTTGTCAAAAAGTTACTACCACCACCAGGGCAACTGGAACTCTTGCTTACCCCTTCTGCCAGGTACAAACTTGTAGGCTGGGAGAATATCTCACAAAACATGAATTCCTGCATAAATTTCTGTATAAGCTGGAAAAAGACCTCTTCTTCAAATTAGAGGGGACTATCTCCTATTAGCAAACCAATCAGATTCCCTCTCATCTAACCCTGCACTTTTCCTGAGAGAAAGATGATGCCTCATTAGCCTGAGACAGATAACTGCAATCTTGAAATTCTGAAACTCTTCCCCTCAGAGGTATGAACCAAGACTTGCCTCTGGACCTGACCACCAACCATGCTGTAGCCATCACCTTGCACTCTGCAGTTCCCAACTCAACCCTCTTGGACTGCTACCTCCAGAAACCATCTGGTTCACTTTCTTGGATTTAAAAGATGCCTTCCTCTGCTTGCAAGTTGCTTCCATAAATCCTTGAACTGGGAAAATCCTGAGACAAAACACAACTCACTTGGACACAATTGCCACAAGAAGTTAAAAACTCTCCCACTGGGCCAGAGATTTAGCACAGTGGCTTAAGTGCCTGCCTGGCAAGCATGAGGTCATGAGTTTGATCCCTACAAAAAATTCCTGAAAACAAAACAAAACAAAACAAAACAAACAAAAACCACAAACTCTCCCACTTTTTTTTTAGGGAGGCTCTGACAAAGATTTGGCCACTTCAAAACAGCTTGTTTCGCTGTCCTCTCCTGTTTGAACTGCAAAATATTTGTAGACTGTCAAACTGCTAAAACACACCTCTCCTGCCTGTAAAGCCAGTTCAAGATCTCTGAGCTTCCAATGCCATTGTAACTGACCTCTGCATGTTGCCTCAGTCTTCTGATACCCACAACCTGCTGGCACACCTGCCTGGACATAAAGAATGTCTTCTTCTGCCTTCAATTGCCTTCTGTCAGTCAGCCTCTCTTTGCCTTTAAATTGAAAGACTTTAGTTCTGAATTCAAAAGCCAACTGACCTGGACTCAACCTCTCAGAGGTTCAAAAACTTGTTTATCCTTTTTGGAGAAACTCTCACAGCTAATCTTACTAGTTTCCCAGCACAAAATATCCCTGCACATCTGATTAATGACATCCAAGTGGTCTGCAGGAAAGGCACAAAAGCTCTGCTGCAATAGCTGGCAGAAATTGGTTATAAGAAACTGCACATTTCTTGGCACTGCTGCTGGCTTCTATAGAATCTGGATCCTTGAGATCACATAAACACTGACATTTGCTCAGACTCTCAGCCTCACTGAGCACCCAGTGGCCTACCTGTGCAAATACTTGGATCTGATCACTGAGAGCTGCCTCCTCCTTTGTCTCCATGTTCTAATAGCCATTGTCCTTCTAATAGCCTAAGCTGACAAACTCATCTTAGGCTGAGACCTAACTGTCTAGGTGCCACATGCTGTACTGGATAAACTGGTCATCTTGGACAAAGCTATTTTGACCAAAGTTCTCCTGATACTGCTTCTTGTTGCTGTTTGGGAACCTACAACCAATGTAAAATAATTCAATATAGAGGCCCATGCTACCTCCAGGGATCCAATTGACTGAAACTTCAACTCCAGCTAACCAGGCTTGCCCCCACCATATGTTCGGCAAGCTCAAGCACTGGCAGTCATACTCCTGCAGCCAGCTCAGGCTTCAGCATCTGTGTCACTGGCCCCAAACTCACATTACTTACCTGCACTGAGAAGATAACAGAAATTTTTAGGGTCCTGCTGTTCCTAGATATGACCCACTCTTGACCATTGGCATTGATAATGGGCCTTCATTTTAGCAGATATAACTCAAAACTGGCAGAACTATTAAAGATTAAATAAAAACTACACACATATACAGGACACAAGCTCTAAAACATTGAAAAAAATAAAACATAACCCTACAGAAACAGCTTGAAATTAGCTCCACAAATTTAACTAAAAGACCAGCTATACCTGCAGACGCTCCTGCATACACATACAACTCAGGTGCATATTAAGTTACCTCTACAAATTTCAGAAATCCAACTTTAGGTCCACCATTCTACAGTTAAAAGAACTCACCCAGACAATTCCTGAAGCGTTTCCCTGGATAGGTTCTCCAGGTCTCACTCTGAAGAGACCATACAAAGCCCTGCTCTGGTCGCTCTGGATGCTGACAAGTCCATGCATGGTTGAAGCTGTGGACCGTGTTCAGAGAATTGTTCCATACCCATTTCCCTTGATTTTTAGGTCTTTTCAGGCTGCTTGCCCCAGTCCTTGCTTCCCTGCACCCCCAACTGTGGTTTTTTGCCTTAAACTCTATAGACAGTTGCCCCAGAAAATAGAACAATTAACTAAACACTTGACCAAGATTTGATGAGTGTCCTGGCACATTTGGACACTCTCCTAGGTCAGATTAACTCTCTCTTGCAAAAACTAATGTTATAGGACAGGCCTAAATTATGTCTCTTCCTAAAAGCAACATAGGGAAAAACTGCAATAAAACAATCTTGAGGGCCTTGGTTGGGGCCACTAACAGTCCCAGTGTTATTGCTTCAAGTTGGGCCTTCTTGCAGATCTCATGTAATATGCCAAGCAAGTATTTTCTGGGGAAACTAAAAGGGAGAGGAATGTAACTGAAAATGGCCCCCCAAATCAGTATACTTCAGTTTTTTGTTTGCTCAGGCAATAGCTCCTATTGCAGTTTGGGTTGCTCCTGTCTCTTAGAAATGGCTGGACAGGGGGGAGTCCAAAGATGGCAGACCAGTAGGTAGCAGGAGAGGGACCCTCTCTGAGAGAGACAGCTCAAATGCCAGAATAAAACACCCTGGAGAGACCCAAACAGAGAGAGATGGACTCTCACAACTCAGGAAGAAACTAAAGTGCAAAAAACCACTGGAACATGAGGTCCTGGGGCTACCATTAGCGAAGCTAAGATCAGTGAGCACAGTGCCCTCCTCGAGCCGCCTGAATTCCTGCCCGACCTGACCAAGCAATCCACGCTGAAGCGACTGGCTTGAGCCACCGGAGCGTGGAACTGAACAGCCCTGCGTGCGGCTTGCCCGGACCGGCCCTGCACGTGACCCACCCAGAGGCACCGTGAATTCGCACCACAGCTGCGCTGAAGTCAGAGGTAGGGGAACCCAGCAGTTTTCGGGGACCGGCATTAACACGCGGTGAGTGATGGGAATAAGACCCTCCCACGGGAAAGGGGAAACTGACTGGACGACATGTTGGATTTGGGCAGGAGAGCCCTAACTCCATAAGGAAGTGGCTTCAGTTGGTTGCTCCCCTCGCCAAGTGGATTGGTGGAATCTGCTTGGACTAGGCCGCGCCCCTGGCCGGGACCCAGTGAGTCACTACAAATTAATTCCCTGGGATCAGCACACACTGATGCAGTGAAGGCCTGCAAAAGTTGACTGGCCCAGAGGGGAGGAGCCAGCGCACACTGCCCGTGCGTCAACTCTAATGTCTGATAGCCTATTAAAGAGGGCCAAAGCTCCTAGCCTGTGCCCTCTAGAGGAGCCTTAACCAACAAGAAAAGGGCCTGGGAATTACACTGTACACTTGTATGGAAGGAACCAAAAACATGACGAAAGGGAGAAATAAGAAAAAACCTCCAGCCCCCAACCCTGAGAACATTGATCCAGGAGAGGTAAATACAAAAGAGATTGAGGGCAGCAAAAATGCAACATCACAGCATTAGCAGACATAAAGAGATATCTTCAGGACCTCATAAGTGGGACCAAAACTGAAATATTAATTCAAATTAAATAAGAGATAAGTAGATTAATAAAAGAAAGGCTGGGCACCTCTCAAGAAGACACAAACAGAAGAATGGAGGAACACAAAATGAGAGAAAAACTTAATGAAGAATACAGAAAAAACCTAGAATTCACAAAGCAGATTCAAAGAGACTATCAAGAAACTAAAGACTCCATAGAAAGCTGGCAAAACTGCTTGAAAGAAACCAAAGACAGACTATCAAAAATTGAACACAGGCTTGCAATGTGTGATCATGAAAGGAAAAATCTCTTAAAAATAACAAGGGAGCAGGCAGTAAAGATACAAAGACTGGAAGACAACAAGAGGATCTATAACTTAAGAATAAAGCATGTGAATGAAGAAGCAGGAATCAAAACAGAGGAATTACAAAGGCTATTCACAGAAATTATTAAGGAAAATTTCCCAAGCATAGAAAAAAGAAATGATATGCAGATGTATGAAGCATAC
>PVJX010042126.1:0-14328 GCA_004027295.1 Dolichotis patagonum
CCTCCCCTCCCCTCCCTTTTCCTCCCCTTTTCTCCCCTGTGCTGTCCTCTCCTTCCCTCTTCCCTGCTTTCCTCTGTCCTCATCTCCCCTCCACCTTCTCTTCCTTGCTCCTTCTTTCCCTTTCCATTTTCCACAAATAAAACTAAGAGATGACTTCAACCACCTAGTTCAGGTGAAAGCATTTTAAAGCTGTATCAGGCACTTTCCTGTAAGTTCCAGTCCTGCATCTAAAACAACCTACTACCAGATCTCTGTAGATCACGTTATTAAACCCCCCAGAACTTAAAATCTCCCAAAGATTCGGCCTCCCATTTTCCTCAGTGTTGTGAATGACACCTCCAGCCTTCTCGAAGCTTCCCCGGTGGAGCCTCATAGCACTGTAGTCACCTCTGGGTCTTTCCTCAGCCATTCTCTTGAGTCAGGCGATGATTTCTGCTCTTTCAACCTTAAGACCACAACCTCACCCTTCTCTCCTCTATTTCTGCTGTCACCATGGTAAGCTGTGCCCTATTATTCTGAATTATAAGAACAGACCCCTAAAGAAAGCTTGTTTGCAGAGGGTCAAAGAGATGGCGTCCTTTAGAATGGGAAAGCTGACCAGTGTGCCTGTGGTGTGACACATGCGTATGGTACCTCCCCATTTGTCCCTGACCCTAAACCCATGGACATAGGCTGAGCTGTCCAGAGGAGGAAGCTACGCACAGCACTGGAAGCTAATGTAGACTGCAAAGAGAATGACAAAATGAGTGAAGGTGCAAATGATGATGGAAAAATTCATGCGATGGGTCCCTGACATACACAGTGTAACTTCAGTCAAGTTTCTCTCTAACATCTTCCAATGTACAGTGTGGTCAATCTTGTAAGTGATTAACACACAAACTGAATACCAAGACAAGCAATATTAAATGGTTGATTAAGTGGCACAGGTTGAAGTGTTAGGTCACATTTGATGACTTTTTAAAAAAATTTTATTTAAAGAGAAAAAACAAAAAAGAAAACAACCAAACAAAACAGAAAAAGAGTAGCAACAATACAGAATTCCAAAGGCAAAAAATAAAAGAACAACAACAAAACAAAAACAAAAACACTAAGAAATTGCCACTTGATAAAAGTTACATAGTGTCATCCTTGGATTTGACGACTTTTAATGACATTAGAAATCAAAAAAGCAATGGTAAACACCAAGGAGGCTAAAATCTGAGTATATATGCTTCTGTAGGTATATACAATTGTATATTTACATACAGACATGTTTATGTGCTTTAAATTTTCAAAATTAATGCCAGTTAAATTATAACAATGTATAGAAGGATATGTTCATCTTTCCCCCATTTCTCAGAGCTAGAATAAAATATTCATGTGTTAAAAAAAAAAAAAGAAGAACAGACTCCTATATACATCTACTCTCTATTCATTTTTTCTTTTGGGCCTATGAGACCCACATTCCCCACCGAATCTGATTGATTGTCAGACACTGACTCATATCACACCTAAAAACTTCTGCAAATATCTTACTAAATTTTCTGTCAAAAAGGAAAACATCACAACAATTTCAAGATCAAGATTTTGGTACTCAAATTGGCAACACTTCCTACCATAAAATAGAAAAAGGGTTCCCATGGACTGAACAAAATCTGGTTTCATGGATAGAGATGGTTTGAAAAAAGCAGAAATAGAGACCAAACATCCAATTCATTATCTCGTTACTCTCCCTGTAAGGGACAACAGGAAAACAGAACAATGGAAAAATAACTGACTGGTGAACGGTGGGTTTCTTCAGATAACTCTCTCTGTGGTGTGTGTGTGTGTGTGTGTGTGTGTATTACAGTTAAGGCAGCAGGAACTCCATTCTCATGTTTACTGAAACTGGTCTCTTTGGGAAATTTGGCCACATAATCTTTCCTGCTTTCTCAAAAGGTGGGGTAGTAACACAGTTTCAATGTGGTTCCATGGAACTGGAGCAAGCATGACTCCACTGTGATTTTTACCCTGGTTTGTTGGTGTCCAGATTAGTCCTAAACAAAGGGCTCCCACAATGTTTATTTAACAGTTCTCTGTGGACACCCACATCCTCAGACTGGCGTTTGAAACTTCATAATCATTTCCACTTGATCTATCCAACTTTCTCTCCGTCCAAGGTAGTTCCTTCCTGACTCTGCATATGCAATTTTCATTTCCTGCTTGAACATTTCCTTCTGTTTTCACTCCTATTTACACGCCATACTCCTCCTCCCCACTTGTTTGGGACCTATCCATTCTCTGTGTCATTCAGAGGAGATTTGTGGGTGAAATGACTGGATGTCTACTCTTGCTATAAAAAAAATCTGATGGGTGGTGGGAAAGTGTGTGGGAGAGAGAAACGAGACAGAGTTGGCCATATTTGATATACTAGACATCCAGGTGTCCATTGTGCTCTTATTTTGACTTTGGTGTATGTTGGAAATCTTCCACAATAAAAGTTTAAAATAAAAGCAAAATAAAAGAAGCTAGAAGTATGGCTGTTATCTGTGAAGGGTTAGAGCAGTGGTGCCAAACCCAAGACATGCATATTTGTTTTTCCTTTAAGACCAAGGATCTTAATGTATGAGTTGTTACCTCGGTATTCAGGTTTTTGTCACTGTATGTGTGTGTTGGTACCAGGAACCGAACTCAGGACCTTGTGCTTGCCAGGTAGTTGCTGCACTGCTGAGCTATATCCCTAGCCCAGAATTCACGTTTCATTGTTGTGCTGGCACTTTGTGATAAATAAGTAGGCTTAGAGTTGCAGTTTGAGCACTTATTTCTAAAAGGTTCGCCATTGCTGTTCTAGATCATCAGGCCCCATCAGCAGGGGCTGAAGATTCCAGCAGAACAGCAGGATAATCTTAGAAGAAGTTGGCAAGGAAGAGGAGGCTGGTGGCCAGAAAACTCCTATAAAACTGATTTCATCAGGGTGAGGGTTTGTGTTTGAGCTATTTATCACTGTGCCCAACACATGGCTCTCCACAGGATTTATCGAGTGAGTTTACTGAGTGTATTGATCGTCCACAATCAAGGCAAGTCTGAGAACAACCTTCAAATCCAACTGTGAGAAAAGAAAATGGCTGTGTTTCTACTAGGCACTAATTTGCTCACTGTCTACCTCAAAAGCTCCCTCAAAGGTGTCAGAGTAGCATCAAGAAGGTCATTGTGGACTCCCAAGGTTGATGTGTGGCTACCTGGGGCTTATGCACCAGGGCACACAGACAAGAACACCCAGAGTCCAGAGATTAAAGCAGAGTGAAGGGTTTCTACTGACTCTGGAGACCTAAGAAGGCTTCCAAGGTTGGGTTCCAAAATATAAATAGGAATTAGCCTTGTAAAAGGGAAGGAAATCTTCCTAGCTTGGAGAAAGAGGCTTGGAGCAGAGAGGAGACAATGAAAATTTGTTTTATTTTATTTTATTTTATTTATTTTAACATCAGGTACATTTATTAGAAAAGAAGGAAGTTATGAAATATCCTCATATCTTTCCTTGAGAAATTAAAAATAAAAGAAAGAATAAAACCAAAAACAAATAGAAGACAAATAATAAAGATCAAAAAACACAATTCCTTATCAAACTGCCAACATCATTTTTCATAAAGATTAACATTTTGATTCTTACATTTCTGTAAAAATAGAAAAGACTCAGAATAGTCTAAACAACTTTGATAAAGGA
Source organism: Dolichotis patagonum (assembly GCA_004027295.1). Lineage (NCBI taxonomy): Eukaryota > Metazoa > Chordata > Mammalia > Rodentia > Caviidae > Dolichotis > Dolichotis patagonum. The sequence goes on from PVJX010042126.1 coordinate 3,680, forward strand.
ACAGTATTAGAGCTCCAACCTTCCCCAGTCCCATGACTTATCCCAAAGTTACACCAATCATGACAAAATGGCATTGATATCAAGATAGACAAACCACCAAGGTACCAATATGAAGTCCCAAATAAATACCCACATAACAGGCAATTGATTTCTGGCAACGATGCAAAAGCAATTAAGTGGTAAAAGGATTGTGCCCTCAATAAATATACTGGAACAACTGGATATCCACATGCAAAAGAAAATTTGATTTGTGCTTCCCATGAAACAAGAGAATGGGGTCGGATGGTGGTGAAGGCTGGACCACAAGGCAGGAGCCAGATCCCCCTGGGTCTTGTAGGTCACTTTGAGGACGTGAATTCTATTGAAAGAATAATGGGAAGGCATTGAAAGTTTTGGAGCAGCCGGAGTGATTTTTGTACTTGAGGAAGCTTGTGGTTGTCATTGTTCTAGAGAGATGGGAGTTGACTATAAATAGAGTGGGATGCTGAAATTTTGGGGTGGATGGTAAGACATTTATTCAAATTAGGAAATGAAGTATCTATTGGTGAAGACCTGACTCTAATGTGAGTTCTTTGCCCCAAATAGCTTTTGTTGGGAAAATACAGACACTGTTTCAAAATGCATCTACTGTACAGGAAATATAAAATTTAGGAATGGATTTCAGTGTGACCAAGGGGAGGGAAAGTGGCCTGGGAATGAGGAAACCAGGTCCCCTCTGTAAGTACTGTTCTGATTCCTTCACTACGTGCGTTATGTATTTGTTCCTCCTTTCTTTCATTCGTTGTATCCATTCCTTGAGGTTGATTTTCTCAGTCGTGTTACTCGACCTATCAGGAGCTCAGCTTTGTGGTGGGGATTTCCTGTTAGGCTCTCTGCACACTCTGCAAGGAAAGAGGAGAGTTCCTTGTGAGCTGCATCCTGGCCTGCTTCCAGGAAGAGGAAGGGCAGGATGTGTCACTAGGCAGGAGACTTTACTGGTTATCTGTTGGAGATTGGTACTCACCGTTCCTTCCTAAGGTCATCAGCCACCTGTTGGCCTGGCTGTGAGCTAATCTGGTCCAGACTCCCCATTGTCACTCCCTGGCAGCAGCAACTGGGAGAGGCCATCTATACTGCCTGTTGCATTTGTGCTCCAAGCTCATTCGCTGTCTCTCTATACAGCCCTGGATCCATCCCTGGCTTTTCCAACAGTCTCATACCGCAGAATTCCTTCCCACCCCAACCTCTTCAGCTTCTATCGTTTGTTTGTAAACAAATTTTCAATGCAGTTATAAGCATAATTACTTCTAGGAATCTGGAGAATGCTGCAGTTTATGTAGCCTATTCTCTATATTCATGGGTTCCACATCTGGGGAATCAACCAACTGCATATTGAAAATATTTGAGGGAAACTTGTAATTGTACTGAATGCATATAGACTTTTATTTTCTTGATATTATTGCCTAAAGGATACAGTATAAGAACGATTTACATTGTTTTAGGCATTATAAGTAATCTAGAGACAATTTAAAGTATACAGAAAGGATGCGGAATAAGATATAAGCAAATACCTCGCCATTTTAGAAACTTGAGTGTTGGTGGATTTTGGTACTAGACAGGGTCCCTGAACCAGTCACCTCTGCACACCAAGGATGATTCAACTTGGTTCATTGTCCTGATACAAAAGTATGAGGTCTGGCTAGGTTACCAGATTATCTCAGAAACCGGCCTTCCGGTGACCACCTGAATTAGTGTTTATTCACCATCTTGCCTGTAAACAAGGTAGAAGAGGATGTAATGACTTGGTCAGGATGCAAGAGCAATTTGTTTTCTTAAGGTGATTTTGCTGTTGTTAATACCTGACAAAGAATTTAGAAGGTCCCATCCAAAAGAACATTTCTCGGTCATTTGGAAATGGGTCAATAAAACCCACTCGATGTCCAAGAGTGTCTCTATTTGCCTTTTGGAGTTGGGATTTACACGATACTTAATGACTGAATTTTGCTCCTGGTGTTGGCAGCAGGCTAGCTCTCAGGCTGAGAAGCACTTGGTTACAGGCAGCTGAAGGATTTAAGGGCTCCTGAATCCAATTCAAGGGAGGAGGAGCAAAGATTGAGGTGGAAGCCGGGTCCTCAGTGTGACCTAGGTCACAGCTGGAGAGGACAGGGCCAGCCTGTGGGTGGACACCAGTGCACAGCGGGAAGTGTGCAGGAAAAACCGGCTTGAATACAGGAGGATGACTAAGTCTGTCTGTCCTCTGTGGAAAATGATTGTACAAACTGGACACACCGGTGCCTGAATCCCTGCCCCTCAGAGGCTGAGGCAGGAAGATTGCAAGACTGACCCAGCCTGGGCAACTTAACAAGACCCTGTCTTGAGGTAAAAATATAAAAAGGGCTTGGGATGTAGCTCAGTGGTAGAGACCATCCTTAGCATGTATGAGGCCCTGGGTTTGATCCCTGGTACTGAAAAAACAAAACAAACAAACAAAACCTCCAAATATTAACAAATTGTTATCAACTGTATATTAACAAAATATTTGCAGGCCCCAGACAAAAAATATTATAGAGCTGTCAGATAATTCATTAAAGTATCCATTTCTTTTGAATTCTGTTATATTTTAGTCATTAGCAAGATATGTATTTATGGTTTATCTTCAACTCTAACTCCTTTTAAATCTAATTTATATTTGTGATTTTGCACTTCTTCTAAGAATGCCCCTAGAAGACTAGAAGCTTCTCAAAGCCAGGACACATCCTGTTCCTGAGCAGCACTTTTAATCCACTTTCTCGCTGTATTACTTAAAGGAGGGCAGGCATGTGTGTGAGGGATTTCTTCCTGCTCATTTTGCTGTTTTCCACCTTTTCTTTCCCAGCTTGGGCGCAGTTTCAGGACAAACTAGCTCGCCACAGACCTTCATTAAAAGTGCGGTGCCTTGCAGAACTGCTATTCTTTTTCAACAGAAATCCCTTTCTCAACTGCTCGCTTTGGAGTTGAGTAACTACTGCCCCACACTTTGGCGTTGGCCAGTGTAAGGCAAAGACCACGATGACGTCCAGAGCCCGGCTTCAGGGTTTCGCCATTCTATTGCGTGGGAGCTCCCGTCCCAGTAGCTGGTTGTCCTTTAACTCATCAGGTATCCTGGAAGGAGACATGTGGGAGGGACCTAGGTCTTAAATCGAGTTGGCATGAAGAGGCCAACTGCTGCTGATTAAGTTGAAACTTTGTACCCAATCTAGAGCTGTGCAGAATATGAAAAGAGAGGCAGCAACTAGGTAAGCAAGAGTTTAATGCGGGTATGGAGGGAGTCACCACAAAGAAGGCTGTGGTGATTCTCTGGACAAAGGGCTGCTTCTGCTTTATCTAGGCTCTGATGGGGGAAGGGCTCTGGGGACTGAGGTAAGCTAATTTATTTCGTGAGAGTGCAGGGGATTGGGTAAATCTTTACACGTGTGAGCTTGAGCAAAGACTTTTGGGAGGAAGAAGCCGTAGGGGCTTCTGGGAAGAAGGAGCTAAGCGCCGTGATGATTCAGCATAGCACAGCCGCCATGATGACTGGGCAAATCCCCGGCAGGGCCCTATCACTGACCTGCAGATTAAGAGAGAAATAAGCCCTTGTTATTGTGAACCATTGAGATGAAGTAGAGCCACAGTGGAGCCGCGGCGGGTGCTGACTGCGCCAGGATGCCTTCCCGACCCCAAGAGCCGTTTGTGTCCCAAGAGGCAGTGAGCTTGGACCCAGAACTCAAACTTGCCGGATCTGACAGCAGATCGCAGCAGCACCCCGTATGCTCCTATGTCAGCATCCTCTGCACTTAGAAGAAATACATTTCGAGAAACGCGAGGGCCCTGTCTGTCACCTTTCGTGCCCTCCTGGTAGCTATGGTTTGAAGTACAGGCGTCTCACTATTTCAACTGTCTAAATTACTGTTTTGTCATTTCATTTACACTTCTCCCGGTGCAGCAGCTAAGCTTGAAGTCTCTAATCTCTAGCTGCAATTTGTCAACCCTATCAAAGGTCTAAAAAAAAATCTGGGGATTCTGACCAAGCAGTTACACCTTCAGAAACGTCGCCTAAAGGGCTAGTAACACAAATATATAAAAGTATACATAAAAACATACAAAATGCAAGAAACAACATAAGTGTTCTGTGCAAGGGGAATCATTAAGTAAATTAAGATCTATCAGTGTCACAGAATACTCACACTGCAACATTAAAATGTATTTATTGACAGGAAAAGGAAAGGGTTACTCAACAATGCATGGTATGAATTCATCAGCAAAAAAATGCTCATCTCTGTGGAAGGCAATATGGCAGTGGTTTTGTTTTTTACTCCAGCTTTTATGTTTATTGGTATATCTTTCCTTTGCATAGTGATTACATTCCTTGTGGGGAGTTGGCGCCTAAATGTAACACATCCCAGTTCCTTTTCAACCCCTTTTCCTCTCTTCATTCTGCCTTCCCTTCATTTCTTGGTCCCCTTCCCATTTGAAAAAGATCTATCTTTATACTTCCAATTAACTATCTTTTATGTTGCTCTTTATATATATTTTGGGTGTCTCATGTAAGAGAAATCATGTAGCATTTAAGCTTGTGTATCTGATTTATTTCACTTAACATTATGGTTTCAAGGTGCGTCCATTTTCCTACTGTCTGTTATTATGCCAGTTACTCAAGTTTTTTTTCTTTAGGGCAGAGTAATACTGCATTGTGTGTAAATACCACATTTTCTTCATCCAGTCATCTGTTGGTTAACATATAGGTGCTTCCAAGATTTTGTTATTATGGATTGTGCTGCTATAAGTATGGGCATGAGTATACCACTGTATATCTTTCTGGAGGATACCCAGAAGGGGAATAGCTGGGTCAAGTGGAATTTCGAGTTTTAGTTTTTTGAAGAATCTCCATACCGATTTCCATGGCAGTTGCACTAGTTTACATACCCACCAACAATACAGAAGAACTTCTTTTCCCCTGAAGCCTAGTCAGTATTTGTTATTGATTTGTTATTGTTATTGTTATTGTAATGGACATTCTTTGTGGAGTAAGACATATTTCAGTGTTGTTTTAATTTTCATTTCTCTAATGGCCAGTGATTTTGACCATTTTTCATATGTTTGTTGGTCATTTGTATTTCTTCTTCTGAGAAGTGCCTATTCATTTCATTTGCCATTTTTTGACGGAGTCTTTCATTTGGAATGGGTCTAACTTCTTTGAATTTTTTATGTATTCTAGATAATAGTTCTTTGAGTAATAGCTGGCAGATATGTTTTCCCATTTTGTCTCTTCGCTCTTGGTTGTTTCCTTCGCTATGCAGAAGCCTTTTAATTTGACATGATCCCATTTGTTGATTCTGGGTACTATTTCTTGTGTCATTGGGGTTCTGTTCAGAATGTACTTGCCTACCCCTATATCTTCAAGAGTTATACTATTTTATCTTTCAGCTCATTAAATGCTTCTGTATTAACATATACAGCTTTGATCCATTTTGATTTTAGCTTAGTATATAGTGAGATATTTGGGTCTAGATTCAATCCTAGCCATTTTTCCCAGAACCATTTATTAAAGGGGTTGCCTTTCCTCCATTGTGTGTTTTTGGCCCTTTCATCAAAACTAAAATAGCAGAATGTGCCCAGAGTTGTTTTTGCATCCTCTATTCTGTTCTACTGACCTACATGTCTGTTATTATGCCAGTGCCATGCAGTTTTTATCACTGTAACTTTGTGACATATCTTTAATTCTAAGATTGTGTTGCCTCTTGCTTTGTTCTTGTTGTCTACAATTGCTTTTGCTGTTCTGGATCCCTTCTGGTTACCTATGAATTTTGAGATTGTTTTTCTCTAGTTCTATGAGGTATGCTGTTGATATTTTGATTGGGACTACATTAAATCTATATATCAGTTTTGGAAACAAGACCATTTTGCCTCTATTAGTTCTGTCTACCCAGGAATAAGGGATATATTTTTATTTTCTGATGTCCTCTTCAATCTCTTTTTTCAGAGTACTGTAGTTTTCATTGTAGAGGTCTTTTTTCTGTCTTGGTCAGGTTAAATCCTAAGTATTTAATTTTTCTTGATGCTATTGTGAATGGTATTGTTTTCTATGCCAATAGTATAGTAGTTATCTCTGGTTATTAGAAATATGAATGATTTTTATTTATTCATTTTTCTCCTCCTCTTCTTCCTCCTCCTCTTCTTCCTCTTCCTCCTCCCCCTACCTCTCCTCCTCCTCCTCCTTCTTCTTCTCATGTTTTGAGATAGTGTTTGCTATATAGTTCAGGCTAGCATCGACTCACTATGTAGCCCAGGCTGGCCTCAAACTCATGGTCACCTGCCTGTCTCAATGTCTTACCTTTCTCATTGCTGAGACAAAATACCTAACACTCAATGTTAAGGGGAAAAGGTTTATTTAGCTCACAGTTTGAAGAAGTTTCTGCCCATAATCAGCTGGCTCCAAGACAGGGTGGCACATGGCAAAGGACCAACCATTCTTGGTGGTAGAAGACAGCAAAATCAACAAGGGACCTTAAAAGCATCTTTTTGCCCCTTTTATACTCTTGTCTAGGCTACTGAGATTAGGGCAGTGCCAAACTAATCAGTGGACCGATTTAGTAATCACTCACCCATAATCCCAGGATCATACACTCTAGATTCAGCCACCTCTGAAAAATCCTCATCTAAGACTGCATGAGGCTTTGCGGGGACATCTACACACAAACCATAACACTCAGCCTCCCAAATGCTGAGATTATAGGCATGCGTCACAACACCTGGTGTTAAATATTTTAAAAATTTCTAGATTACTTATAATACCTAACACAATGTGAATGTGATGCAAATAGTTATATCGTTTAAGGAAGAAGGATAAGGAAAAATCTGTACATATTCAGTACAGGTACACTCTTTTCTAGATATTTTCCATTGATGATTGGTTAAATGTCAGTATGTAGAAGACATAGATACCAAGTTCTGATTGTATTCAAACCACAAAAATCAGCAATTGCTATAAATCAGGGCTCTTTCCCTTGATGATCTGGTTGCCAAACATTTAGTAACCCCAAGACAAACCATACAATTTTTCAGGGGTAAAACCCAGGAACAACTAACCCAGGAACAACTCTGGCAGAAATTCAGAGTTTCACAGACCTCTTCATCATCATCCCTCTCATCTCACTTCCTTCTCAATGGCCAGGTCTATCATTTTCTCGGGCACAGGGCTCTAGCAAGCCTATCTCACCAAACACTGGCTCACTGTGTGCAAACTGGAAGCTCCCCATGGGCTCCAAGTTAGCCCTGAAAATGGTATATTTCCAAGAAGAAGTAAAAAAAGGAAGGGAAATCTGACTCCCTCCGTGCACAGGCCATGCCACCTCTGTGCACAAAATGAAACCTGAACTGTCCCTTTGAACTTACCAGGAAAACAGAAAGGAAATTAAAAGTGCCCTTAATGGCACTTAAACTTGTAGAAAGTCAGCCTAACTTCCTTTATACTTTTTCACCCACATCTGCAGTCCTGTCTCAAGTAGAACTGCAGATGGTCTTTTGTTACATTTTTTTTCTTGTAATGTCTGGAGAAACAGCTCAGCATTCAAAGTAGAATTATTAAAATAATTCCTGGTAAAATATAATTTTTTTCCTTCTTACGCCAAGACATCAACTCTGCCTGCATTATCATAAATTCCATAAGCTTACCTACTTCCCTCCTCTCCCCAGTCACACACTTGCAGTAAAGCAGATTAGCAGATGTGATTCCTAGCGCTGGTAGGAAGCTGGCCAGGGGCTCGGAGCAGAAAAAGAGGGAGGAGGCATCTGAGGCCACGAAATGACCTCCTATTTCACAGATGTGCTGGACCATGGTAGTGACTTTAACTCTTCTATCTCTGCATGACCCTGTTCACACTGCAAGTCCAACATCTAACTTTAAGAACAATTAAGTGTTTGATTTAATGGCTATTGTGTGTAGAGAGAAATAAAGTGATGCTTCAGATTCTGAGGAATCTTCAAAAAAGAGAGTCTGTTCATGTTTTGGTAAGATATAATGCCTTATTCTTTCTATTATAAAAATCCATGAATATTAAAGAAAATTTAGAATATATTGAAGCATAAAATTAGGCATTATCAGAATCTCATCCTTCAGTCATGATGGCTGTTTCCATTTTAAACTGATTCTCTCTAGCAACTTTGTGTGTGCATACAAGTCTATTCAAGATGCAAGGATCTAGCTTCTTTTATTTGGCCCATGAAATGTATTTCTAATTTGAATTAGATCTTAATCTATAAATATGAAGAGATACCATAAAAAAATCTAGATTTAGGGTTTTTCTTTAAAAATTGAACCTGCATTCCTGTCATCATTTAGATTTAGATGTCTGCCAGGTGGCTCCTGTGTTCAAAGGTAGGACTTCTGGAAGGTGATTGGGTCTTTGAGGTGCAGTACTCATTACTTAGACCACTGAAGATTCTGAGCTGAATGTACTGTTAGAAGGTGGGGTGACTTGGGTGTGACCTGGAAGGATGTATCTCCCTCTCTTCCCTTTGCTCTCTGACTCTTTTCCATCATGCTTTTACTGCTTTGGAATCAGCCTACTATGGACTGAATCCTCTAAAATCCATGACCCAAACTAAACTTCTTTTAGGTTTGTCTTAGTTGTGTTTCTGGTTGCTGAGACAAAATACCCAACACCCAAAAGTTAAGGAAGGAAAGGTTTATTCAGCTCACAGTTTATAGGGGTTTCAGTTTGTAATCTGCTGGCTCCAAAGCAGGGTGGCATGGTACAGGGGTAACCATTCTTGGCAATGGAAAATACCAAAAGCAATAAGAGAGGAGGGGAGAGAAAGTCTCTTTCTGTCCCTTATAGTGTATGTAGGCTGCCTGTCCTAGGGTGGGTGTAGCACTCACACTCCTAATAATAGCATTAGTCTATGAGTCAATCACAAACTCTGGATTCAACCCCTCCAGGATCACATGAGACTTTGGAGAGACATCCAGACACAAGCCATAGCAAGGTTATAGGTATTAGATATTTTGTCTCAGTGATGACAGAAGCGACTTAGGCAATTGACAAATAGGAGAGATTTAGGAGAGGCAGCCACCATTTAAGGGGCACATGCTGGCCAAGTGGCCACCATCTCATTTTTCATTTGGTTTGTTTATGGCACCTGTTTGGCTCCATAAGTATTTAAGTGTGCTGTCCTCGGCATAGAGCTTTGAGGTTTTTTTTTTTTTAAATCATTGCACTTACTTTGTATTCTAACTTTATGTGCTACTGCTATCTCTAAGCATATATTACATTTCTAATCTTTCCATGTGCTTTTCCCTGTCAATAACAGCATACATAGAGTAACATATATCATCAAAGTATAAAGAAAAAATAACTATTATTTGGAATATTTTCTTATAATTTTTTCTCTATGCAAATACTCCTTTATTTGGTGGAATCTTGTATCTAGATTTTTCATGCTTCATTTTATTTTAAATATGCTACTCAAGCTCTGGAAGACAAGATGGTGGACTGGTAGGTAGCAGGAGAGAGACCCTCTCTGAGAGAAACAGCTCAAATGCCAGAATAAAACTCCCTGGAGAGACCCAAACAGAGAGAGATGGACTCTCACGACCCACGAATAAACTAAAGTGCAAAAAAAACCGCTCGAATATGAGGTCCTGGGGATACTATTAGTGAAGATAAGATCAGTGAGCACGGCACCCTTCTCGAACCGCCTGAATTCCTGCCTGACCTGAACAAGTGATCCGCACCGAAGCAACTGGCTTGAGCCGCCAGAGCACGGAGCTGAACAGCCCTGCGTGCAGCTCACCGGTACCATCTCTGCACACGACCCACCCAGAGGCACCGTGAATTCTCACCGCAGTTGCACTGAAGTCGGAGGTCGGGGAGCCCAGCAGTTCTCGGGGATGCAGTGAGTGATGGGAATAAGGCCCTCCCACGGGAAAGGGGAAACTGACTGGACAACATGTTGGATTTGGGCAGGACAGCCCTAACTCCATAAGGAAGTGGCTTCAGCTGGTTGCTCCCCTCGCCGAGCGGATTGGTGGAATCTGCTTGGACTAGGCTGCGCCCCTGGCAGGGACCCAGTAACTTCCTTGAGATCAGTGCACACTGACGCAGTGAAGGCCTGCAAAGATTGACTGGCCCAGAAGGGAGGAGCTAGCACACACTGCCCGTGGGTGAACTCTAATATCTGATAACCTATTGAAGAGGGCTAAAGCTCCTAGCCTGCACCCTCTAGAGGAGCCTTAACCAACAATAAAAGGGTCTGGGAATTACACTGTACACTTGTATGGAAGGAACCAAAAACATGACGAAAGGGAGAAATAAGAAAACACTCCCAGCCCCCAACCCTGAGAACACTGATCCAGGAGAGGTAAATACAAAAGAGATTGAGGGCAGCAAACATGCAACATCAAACACAGCGGTAGCGGACATAAAGAGATATCTTCAGGACCTTGTAAGCGGGACCAAAACTGAAATATTAATTCAAATTAAACAAGAGATAAGTAGATTAATAAAAGAAGGGCTGGGCAACTCTCAAGAAGACACAGACAGAAGAATGGAGGAACACAAATGGAGAGAAAAATTTAATGAAGAATTCAGGAAAAACCTAGAATTCATGAAACAGATTCAAAGAGATTATCAGGAAACTAAAGACTCCAT
>PVJX010042127.1:0-14336 GCA_004027295.1 Dolichotis patagonum
CATATTTTTAAGACTAAATCTATGATCACATTGCAGATTTTCATTGTTACCACCTATGGGTTTTTCTTAATCACTTTACTGAGGTTTAATTGCAAACACGAAGAACTGCACATGTTTAACACATACAATTTGTTGAGTTTGGACACATGCAAATATCTGTGAGACCATCCCAAAAGCAAGGTAATAAACATATTCATTATCCACAAGTTTTCCTTGTGTCTCTTTGGTTTTGTTGGCTTTTAAGATTTTTAATAGGTGTGGATTTAGTATTCAGATATTTTTCTCTTTTATTTACTTTTCTTTCTCTGCAAATTCAGATGCCAAATTCCTATTGTTAAAAGAAAAGTGATTGTTTTTGCACCGCAGAGAAAAGATGACCACAGTAGCACTACAATCTTCCTAATAAAAAGACACCTCAATGTGGTAAACCTTGGGCTATCTCTTTAATAAAGAACATCTTTCAAGATATCGATGTTTAAAATGTCTACTGAAGTAGCAGCATGACATGCTGAACAAATAAAATACCTCTGAAAATGTATAGCATAACCAAACAAATGACTTACAGCAAAATCAAATAGAAGGGGGAAATTGTGTTTCTTCAACAAAATGCCATTTTTACCCTATGGCAATCCAAGATGGGGCAAAGGACCATGTATAATATTGACACAAACCGCAGACATCTCTGATCATCAAATGCTCCTGGACTGCACACATGGGCATCTAAGGCCTAGGAAAAGAAACAAACCAATGAAATAGATCACCACTATCACTACTGGACTGGACAGGGTGAGAGCGGGCGCATGTTAGTGCCTCATGATGAATTAGGGAATTAAGAAGTAAATCAAAGCCTCTGATCAAAGGCTAATTTAGCCTGTCATAATGTGCTACAGTGGATGGAAACCTAGTGTACAGAGATCAAAGATTAGCGCCGTCACATGTACCACAACACCCCTGCCGTAAGGAGAGGAAAAGGGGGAAAAAAGCAGCCAAGAGGACAAAAGAAGAAGACACATATCAAAGCTCACCAAACCCCCCAGGAATATAATTTCCTTTTCTGTAGGACACCATCTACTTACAAAACAAGAAAATGAGTTTTCAATAGTATGTTTGACTTCTGCCTTTGAAAAGGGCCCTCTTTGCTTAAGTAATTCATAGGCAAATAGACACAACAGTGTTCTCTCCTGCAGATGCTTCTCTTTATTTTTAGTCCTTGGAGATACTATATATATATATATAGATTCTCTCTTTTTTTGGTGGGGGAATTGTTTTTACAACTGCAAAAGACATGTAAATTGACATTTGCAAAACTATTGTTGCATTTAAATTAGGTTAGAGGTTCTAGTCCGTGCTAACATGCTAACCTGCTCTAAATCAGCTGTCTTAGTCCTTACATAATTTTTGTTACTTTCAGTACCTACAGGTAGCATAACTACCTCCTTAACCATGCGTGAAAAATAAGAGAGGAACTCTCCTCAATTCTGTGGCTGTGCTTGTGAATTAAACTGATAAATGAAAAACTAGAAGGAAAAAATGCACACAAAATTTGTTTGGTGTGAATAATAAAATCTTTGTGTCATACAATAGAAGTGAAAACACAAAGAGGCAGTTAGAACCAGGGTTATAAATACCATTTTAACAAAAGGTGATAAGCTGGGTAGAACTGACAAGCAAAAGAAAGTGTTTGGGCTTCTCTAGGCAGTACACTGGAGGAAGATAAATACAAGTAGAAATTTGTTGGGAGGACAGTATTATTTTATGAAAATTTACGGTCTGGGGATTTAGCTCAGTGGCTTGAGTGCCTGCCTGGCAAGCGCGAGCTCGTGAGTTCGATCCCCGGTACCACAAAAAAAAAAAAAAAAAAAAGAAAGAAAATTTACTTGGGCAGATCTATCTCAGTGCTAAATTTTTGTCTCCAAGGTTAAAGACCCTCCTTGGTACATGGTGGGGAAAAATATTTTCAGAAAGAGAAGTTTATGTCTTTTTAGGCAAACAAGTTATGGGGCATAGAGCTCCTTGTGAGTCTGCAACTTTGTAAATATATTCTGCACACAACAATCCTTAGGCCAAAGTGACATATTGTCCAGAGCCATGCTTTGGTCTCTTCCACTTCTTATTCTTTATATTCTGCTATCACAATGCTTTATAAGTTTTAACGTTTTAATCCCATACCACGTGAAAATGACAGTGAAAGTAGAATCTATCACCTTATCAAATATCTTTTCAGCTATCTGATTCCATGAAATTTGATTAGCTTATAGCAGTTAAATATTTTTAGAAATATTCATTCATTCAGTAATCATTTTAGTGTGATTGTTAAGAGGCTATGAGTTGAGGATACAGTTACATAGAAATAGACACAGGTTTAATTCTTATGAAGCTTATAATCAATTAGGGAAGATATATATTATTCAAATTATGCAAGTAAATTCATAGTTTCTGCTTAGATCAGTGACAGATTTCTATGGGAATTTAGTCCTTAGAGAAAGCTTCTCTAAAGAATTGATGTGTGATAGGAGGGACAAGGAGTTATAATCAAAAGGATCTAGTATGTCAGAGAACTTTATCAGCATACTTTGATTTTCTTGGGATAGTTCTGTGTGTGGGGTGTATGTGTGTGTGTGTGGACAATCAATGTAGCTATAGCATAAGAGACGGTACTACACATGTTACTAACAAAATTGATTTTAGAGCCAGAAAAATTGGAGGCTCAGCTCTAATTTGGCAACTTCTCTCTTGAGGGTTTTGAACAAATTAATCAACCTTTCTCAAATTAAATCTTCTGATCTGTAAAATGGGTACTGGTATCCTTATCTTGGATAACTGTTTGAATAAATGTTGCTTAGAATTAGAAAAACCACTGTCCTCTTCCTTCTTCTCATCCCACTGATTTGCTGTGTGATTTTAGGGAAATCATTTCAATTCTGTCAGTTGAACTTCATACTTCTCTAAGATAGGGCAGCGGAAGGTGATGGATTAAATAGCTTAAAGATTCCTTCTGGCTCCATCCATCCTTTATTTTCCAAGCACATCTAAATCTGGTAATTTCAGTCCAGATATCATGGGAAGCCTATAACTTTCAAGGTTATGAAAAGGGTTGTTTTGGGAAAATAGATTTTAACAACATAGTATAATTCTACCTCTTAGTAATTTTACTTATTTTTTTAATTTACATCTTAAGAATTTCGATTATCTTAGATTAAATTTTAAAGCACATATTTCTACAAAAAAGCCTTTAAAGTGTTTCAGTGGGACATTTACTCTACCATCATGGTTGATTTCTCAACTCTTTCTCTTTGTAATCGTCACATTTTTACAGTCCTGTATAAAATGAATTCAGTTGTTCAACTAAAAACATCAAGCTGAGTTGGAAATTGAAATCTGAGAACTGTAAAATCGAATAAGAAATCAACCTTTGAGGTAAAGTTTTCTGGTCTCACCATCTATAAAGACTACTAGAAAATTGTGGATTTTTTCTTATGCAGTGTAGAAAAATAGTTCTTAGGTTCTTGTGTCTATTGTAAAATATCTTAAAACTTCTAATCTGAGAAAAGGGAAAGCTATTTAACTTTCTCCTTGTTATTTATTGATGTAAATATGCAAATATTTAATTTGATTGGAGCCTCTCTTTGGCACTGTTTATGCTTCATTTATCTTAGTATTGTTTTACAATGTAAAGTTTACTTTGGATTTTATTTAAGGTAAACTTGTAATCTTTCTTTGTAGTGGCACAGATGCAAAGTGGCACAGATGCAAAGAAGAATGTAGTTTCATACTTTCATACCTCAGATTCCTGCTTTCCATGAGAATACAGTATGTACTTTCATATTCATTTTTAGCTTTAGAGAATGCTTGTTAAACATATTTAATTGGTAGGTCATACTATTGTTCCTAAGTCGCAGGTTAGAAACCAGAAGCAGTTGATTTACTCAGCATCAACTCTATGTTTATCAAGGGGCAATTAGAACTCATATCGAGATAGAGATCTCCAGGGACAAAGGGCAGGCACATTGCTGGGCCCCGCATGGGCATTTGCTACCCATTGAAAGTATGGCATGTTTTCTCATACCTGTTCAACTTGCTAAAATAATTTAGAAAACTAAAAATCCAAGGGCATCATTAAAACCATGATGCTTTAGAAACAGTATCTCTAAGAGTAAACAAGATGAGAAAATTAAACTATCGAGGATCGCTAAGAGGGGCAGAGGACAAACAAATTCTCAGGTTTAGCTTGTTATTCATTAAAAGCACAGTGGTGTTTTCTTCGGAGTCAACTACTTAAGAGCTGCTTTTATTTAAAAAGTCACTCTTCACTGGGGTTGGAGATGTTCGGTGGGTAACACAAGCAGGATAAAGTATGGCATTTCTGCCTTCATTTTATATCTAGCTCTATTATAACTTTGGGTCAGATCTGCTTGTAGTGGGTGCTAATCATTGAGGAAGCATCTAAAACCGGTTAAACACAGTTTATCACCCACGAATTGTCATAAATTAGCTCTTCCTCTCTTAAGACTGAGGACTTGAAGATGAGATTTTTATGGAAAACAAAGTGAGCCCCTCAAGCTATAAAGTGCTTCTCTAGAGCCATGGAAACCAGAACTGAGTTCCAGATCCTACTCTGCTCAGCCTTCTTTGAAAGCTTGGGCCTTTTCCCTTTGTAGTGGGCCATGGTGATCTCTGTCAGAGCTGTGGCCTCTTCAGCAACTCAAGCTAAAGACCTCTGTGTGAGATGAGCCCCTTTCAGCGCTTCTCTTCCTCAAGCTGAACTTCCCATTTTCTTGTCCTTTTAAATTTAAGTTTTTTGCTGTAAATCCATGTTGTTGTCTAAGTTTTAATTTCTATTACCGTTGGGGCAAGAACTCATAATAACTAGTGACAGTATCTCCTGACTTACGGAGCTTTTCACGTCTCACACTACTGTACTGATTTTTAGCTCTGTAAAGAATCCACACAAGAGAATGAAGACTTATAAATCACTGACATGAATCAGATCTGGTTATGGCCAATCACTCAGATTGGCCTTAATCACAATAGCATCAAGTAATATTTTCTGTTGATTCAACCTACTTTTTTTTGGTAAGATTTTCATTTTATTGGTCTCTATCTGAAGGTGGTTTTCCTATGTGAATGTCCAATTATATGCCTTCATGTTGGGTGGAAGGGCAATTAGCAGGGAGTAATTATGGTAATGAAATAATTATAGGTACTCTAATGTAACTATATAGAAACCAACATTAGCAAGGCCTAATTATCCAATGATTATGAGTATATGCTTTGGAGATGTGATTGAAGTGGGCTTGAATTTAACCTTCAGTAGTTATTAATAATGTGTGTTATTGCAAGTTACTTAATCTCTTTGTACATTAGTTTTCTCACCAAGAGGAAATAATAGTAAAGTTTTATTTAAATAGATGTATTATATTTTACACACAGTCAAAGTTCAAAATTATTGAGATTACTTTTATGGTCCTGGCCACGGGGTGTCCATATCCTTTTATGACTCAATCTTGCAAGTCTGATCATTTAGTTCTTCCTTGGGGATGTTTGGAACTCAAACTGTGGCAACACAACTGGTGTCAGAGACTAATAACAGCAAACAAGATAGAAAGAACAGCAAGCAGGGCAGCCTTGGTGGTGTTTGGATCTAGAGTTCCCCTAAGGGCCTTCTCCCACTTTATCTTTTCTAGTTTTTACTTTCAAAGTAATAAAATCCTCTTAATTAATTCAATTTTGATTTTTTTGTTATTCATGAATAAAACTCACTAATACATCATAAACAAGTTTCTCTGCACTTATGATTCCCAGTAGTATTTTAATAATTATTTACTTTAATGCTTACATTTTCTATCTACCTGTTAATAAAGTTTAAGCCCTAATTCAATACTTTTAACACTGTTTTATTGCCTACTGGGAAACTCTTACCACCTAGCAGACATTCATTAAATTCTGGGAGAATAAATGAAAGAAGAATGAAAGGAAGATCATGTCTCATTTTACTTTTTAAAATGCTGCCTAATCTAATCTTGTGCATCTGTAGCTTTTCCTGAGGAGAAAATGTTGCAAACTTAACACTGCTTTGAAATGTAGACCGAGCCAATTATCAGGCATTAACTGGCACACCATTTGAGGTCAACTTTATCATCATGGTTTTACACATTGCAAAATGGAGACCAGTGAGATGAAGTCACAGTGGCAGCTTCTAATACTTTGCCCAGATTCCACTTCCAGAGCTGCTAGAGATGGTGCCATGAGCCAGTGCTCAGGTGTCAGTCTTTGGGCCAGGGATTACCTGGGCTAAAGTGGGCATAGAGTGCTGCTAGGACAAAAGGTGGTAGGGAAGATTCCCTAGCCTTTCCTGTGAGGGCCGGAGATTTAGCTCAGCCACACAGCACCTGCCTGGCAAGTGTGAGGCCCTCAATTCAATTCTCAGCACACAATCCTCCCCCCCAAAAATTCATGTGAGTGAAACAAACTTTTCAGACATTTTAAGTACTTTTAATTACATACAGTATTATTTAACTTTTGTACTGTATTATTTTATAATCAGAAATTATTGAATTGATGCTTAGAATTTAAAAAAATCTTCTAAGTCATAGTGAGATACAGATGTGTATCACTGCCATCTTTTGTTGGTCTCTGGTAAGATGTGTGTGTGTGTGTGTGTGCCTGTGTGTGTGTATGCATGCGTATCACACACACATTATACTGTTACCTTGTCCTGATAGTCATTCTTTTCTGCACAAAAATGTAAATTTAAAATTTTTCATTTTGTTTTGGTCAAGTGTCAGTGCTTAATGAAACTAAGTTTATATCTGAAATCTAGAAAATGTAGAGATAAATAGTATATATATATATATATATTTATATATATATATAAAATAATAGTACATATATATTTTAATAGTATATATAATAATAGTATATATTTTTTTAATGCTCTTTTCGGGGAACCTAGAATGTCAGTTCTTTCTTTTGAGTAACTGTCATCATCACCTGTGACACTTTTTAATCTAAAATTCCTAGACAGGTAGCCTGACTCAGTAGGTAGAGACGAGGTGATTTGTTGTGTTGGTGATCACTTAAAAGAGATAACTACTCTCTTGTACAAAAAATGGGGTTGAAAACCACTGGTCTGTTATAATGTCTAAAAGAAAGCTATCTGTAAATTGAGGAGGTTTTTTTATCTTGTCCACCGACAGTTTCAAGACTTTCTGAGATCTATGCACTCAAGCATATTTTATATACTCATCCATAATGCCTTTAGATATCCACTTGAGCTTATGCTTAGAATTAAAAATATTTTATTTTTTTATTTTTTAAAATTTTATTTAAAGAGAAAAAAACCAAACCAAACAAAACAGAATAAAGGGTAGCAGCAATACAGAATTCCAAGGAAAAAAGGAAAAGAACAACAACAACAACAAAAAAAAACACTAACAAATCATTATTTGACAAATTACATACTGACATCTTGGAATTGCTCAAATTACAAAATTGAAACATGCAAAGTAGACATTCAAACAGTGAGACTGTTAACAGTTCTGCTCCACGATCTGACAAAAACAGCAATATGGTCATCCATCTTACACACTCAAACATACATGCGATTTTATCAAAAGGGTAAAATTAAACACAGCAAAACAGAACAAAGTGGATCACAAGAAAGCAGTGTAAGAGACATAAATTTCAGAGCTAGACAATTGGAAATATTCACTCTCTATCATGTTGACTCTTGTTTTCTTCCAAATAGTTGTCCATATTGTCACATACAGGGAATTCACATGACACAACATAGTATGGAACTGATCTGAACAGGACAAGGAAGGCGTTTCAGGTCTTCAAGATCAGACAAAAAGGAAGCCAATAATGGCTGTCATAGTGTCTCTCATTCTCTTCAAAACAACTGTACATACTTTCATGTGTGTTGAACTTAAACAAAACAAAGCAAGCTAAGATCACTTTGAACAAAAAGTGATAGTTTTGCTGGACTTCACATCATGACATTACGGATTCAGCACTGGGTATTGTAGTGTCTCTTTTTCTTCAAACCAGTTATTCACTTTAACATGCGTTATTTAGTTGGTTCTTGTAAACTGTTTATAAGCGCTACACATGCATGAGTCTCTACATGTATATCTATGCTTTCTGTACTAGAGGGAGAAACAAACCAAAGCAAGATAAAACAAAACAATTCCTAGAAAAGCATGAAGCAAAGAGTCATATAAAACCACAATACAAGGTGATCTTGTATTGGTTACTATGGTTACCATGATGTCTCAGCAGTGTATAACAACATTAATAAAAAGAAGACTTTAAAAGCAGGCAATAATCAAACCAGAGTGGGTGTCTTAATGAAACTTGTTATCTTCTGTGTAGTTGCCTATCCTCTTAGACTTGATGCTATCAATTATAACAGATTTGAATAAAATCAGTCAATACAAAATAGCAGCCTAATAACCAGATTCAAATAAGATCAGTTGTAATAAGACCTATAAGTTATACACGGCTTCAGATTAAGTTGATAGGAAATTAAGGATGATTACCATAATATGTCCTCTTATTTTTGGGATAGCTGACCATGTCCTCAAACCTAGTGTAAGTAGACAAACTGGAACACAATGTAATCCATCCAAGCAGAGTGATGAGAATAATGTAGATTTTAAATCTTGTTACCCCATTAACAATATCCTCTGCCTTCCTTTTTTAGACAACTCCTCCCCTTTCACTCCCATAGGGTACACTGCTTATTTTGGGTTCCACTGCCTCTCTATATAGAGCATCTCAATGGACCCTATCTCCTGATCTACTCTGCCTGTGTTTCTCTCTGTTAGTATTTTGAGGCCCTCTATACTAGAGATTACAGCCAATTTTCTCTACCTCATTTCTGCTATTCTAATTTTCTCTTCCATTCCACTGTCTGCCCTGTTCACTGAGGCCTCTCTGCCACTGTTCCTGAAATGCTCATATTCTTTTTTCTCTCTTTAATATGTCCTTCAGTATTTTTTGTAGGGTTGGATTGGTGGTCACAAATTCTCCTAGTTCCTCTTTGTCATGGAAGCATCTTACTTCTCCATTAATTTCTAGAGAGAGTTTTGCAGGATACATCAATCTGGGCTGGAGGTTGTTCTCCTTCAGGGCTTGAATTACTTCACTCCAAGTTCTTCTTGACTTGATGGCCTGTGTCAAGAAATCTGCCATGATTTTGATGGGTTTTCCTTTATAGGTGATTTATTTCTTTTCTCTGATGGCTTTTAATATTCTGTTCTTATATTGAATTTCTGGGATGTTGATTATCATGTGTCTGAGTGTAGCTCTGTTTTGGTTGTTGGTGGCTGGAGTTCTGTATGCTTCATATGTCTGTGTATCATTTCCTTTTTCTATGTTTGGGAAGTTTTCCTTAATAATTTCTGTGAATAGCCATTGCAGTTCTTCTGTTTTTGACTCCTGCTTCTTTATTGACATGTTTTGTTCTTAAATTATAGATCCTCTTGTCATTCTCTAGCCTTTGTATGGTTACTGCCTGCTTCCTTGTAATTTTTAAGAGATCTTCCCTTTCATGATCACACATTGCAAGCCTGTGTCCAATTTTTGATAGTCTATCTTTGGTTTCTTTCAAGCAGTTTTGCCAACTTTCTATGGAGTCTTTAGTTTCCTGGTAATCTCTTTGAATCTGCTTCATGAATTATAGGGTTTTTTATATTTTCTTCATTGAACGTTTCTCTCCTTTTGTGTTCCTCCATTCTTTTGTCTGTGTTTTCTTGAGAGGTTCCCAGCCTTTCTTTTATTAATCCACTTATCTCTTGTTTAACTTCAATTAATATTTTAGTTTTGATCTCATTTACAAGATCCCGAAGATATCTCTTTATGTCTACTGACACTGTGTTTGATGTTGCATGTTTGCTGCCCTCAATCTCTTTTATATTTACCTCTCCTGGATTAATATTCTCAGGATTGGGGGCTAGGGGATTTTTCTTATTTCTCTCTCATCATGTTTTTGGTTCCTTTCATACAAGTGTATAGTGTAATTCCCAGCCCCTTTTCTTGTTGGTTAGGGTTCTTCTGGAGCACGCAGGCTAGGGACTTCTGCCCTCTGCAGTCCACTATCAAGAGAGTGAAGTGCAAGCAAGGGCAGTATATCCCGCTTCCTTACAGAGTTAGGACTGTCCTGCCCAACTCCAATATGTCATTCAGTTGGTTGCCCCTTTCTCGTGGGAGGATCTTATTCCCATCACTCACTGCATGTTGATGCTGGTCCCTGAGAACTCCTGGGCTCCCCAACCTCCATCTTCGGTGTGGCTGCAGCGCTAATTCATGGTGCCTCTGGGTGAGTCATGTGCAGGGCTGGTTCTGGGTGAGTTGCGTGCAGGGCGGTTCAGCTCCATCTTTGGGGTTGCTCAAGCCAGTCACATTGGTGCGAGTTCAGTCGCTCAGGTCGATCTCGGGCACGAATTCAGGTGGCTCGGCGAGAGTGCTGTGATCGCCGATCTTAGCTTCTCTAATGGTAGCCCCGGGACCTCATATTCTAGTAGTTTCTTTCACTTCAGTTTCTTCCTGGGTTGAGAGAATCCATCTCCCTCTGTTTGGGTCTCTCCAGGCATTGGGTTCTATTCTGGCATTTGAGCTGTCTGTCTCAGAGAGGCTCTATATCCTGCTACCTATAAATCAACCATCTTTCCCAGCTAAAAACATTTTAAGCTTTTGTGTGTATATATGTGTGCATGGCAAAGAAGACAATGCTAAAGGAGAATCAATATGGATAAATATAATTTAAAAATGTAATACAACTTTTCCAGGTGTTCTGTATCCTGGTATTTTGCTAAATCTCCAATTAATACAAATCATTATATCTTGTAGTTTTTACCCATAACATGTAAAGCAGAGACTCTCCTTTTGGCTGACACAAAATTGATACAACTCTAAGTGAAAGTGTAGGTTACCAATACATGGGTATCATCCGGAGTTATGCAACGTAATACTTCTGCTTTAGACACAATTAGAGGCCTGCGAGTAGTGGTTTTCAGGCAAAGGTGACTTTTGCCATTCAAGGAGCATTTGATAATATTTAGATTTATATTTTAAATATGAAATTTCCTTCAGTGACTCCTGTGTTACAGGTGTGATCCCCAGTGCAGCTCTGTCCAGAAGAGGGGCTTAGAGAGTTGACTGGATCAAGAGATGGTAACATCAAGGAATTGCCAAGTTCATAATCAAACTGGCTGTTGGGAAGTTGTAGACATTAAAATCTGGGGCCTTACTGAAGAACACAGTTCTCAGGAGGCTCTCAGTTCTCAGTTCATCTTGTCCCTGCTACGCCATGCCCCACATCATTACTGTCTTCTCCTCCTCCTTTTCCTTCTTGTTCTTCTTTTTGCTTTCTGTCCCCCATCCCTCCTACCCCTTTGTCCCTCTGTCTCCCTCCCTTTTCTTCTGCATTCTGTCCACCATGAGGTGAAACTAGTAACTCAGCACAGAAGCCTCTGAAACAAGTCAAAAGAAACCTTTCCTCTTTAAAGTTGGTTTTCTCAGGTATTGTGTCATAGTGATGGAAAATTTACTAACACACTTACAGACATTTTTGGTTGTCACAAGTTATGAGGAAGAGTGATGCTCTGGCACATAGCGGATGTTAGGAAAAACAACCTGCAAAGCCCTACACAGCTGACCACAAGAATAAAGTACGTTGCTCAAGATGTCAGTCAGGCATACTGAATTCGGGTAAATTTGGCTTGGGCAGTTGTACTTGCTAAATAGCTCTGTAAAATTTCCATGTAAATTTAGCGGAGAGGATGAGAACTTATTTATCTTTCTGACATTGTGTACCCAGGCCCTAGAATATCACTTGGTATGTAATAATTGCTCAATATACTATTTGGATGAATGATTTGAATGGGACACACTTTTTGCCAGCCTTGGAATTGAAGCTTATGGAAGCTAATTTAGGAGCAAAGAAGTGAGTCTTTATTGTGATTGTCTTTGTATGGTAATTCTAATTCAAGAAGACACTTTATACATAGGTGATTGCAGAGATCTCCTTCAAGGATTTTGTACAGTATCTTATATTCTCTACTTAGTTTTTTAAAAGATTTTTCCATTGGCACATATAAAGTGGTGTCATTGATTGATTCAGTATTTAACAGATTATAGAATGGATAATATTGATGGGAAATGAAACCATTACAGGCAATCAGGGATAAAATATAATTGAATAATATATTTGAGTCTTTCTTTCTTTTCTTTCTTTCTTTCTTTCTTTCTTTCTTTCTTTCTTTCTTTCTTTCTTTCTTTCTTTGTACCAGGGATCAAACTCACAACTTCACACTTGCCAGGCAGGCACTTATGCCACAGAGCTAAATTCCCAGCCCCCAAATAACATATTTAAATAAAGCAAATATTTTCTTTAATTCTTCCTTTTAGATTTTATTTCAGTATTTACAACAAAATTAAAGGCTAATTTTGTGCAGTCAGGATTTTATAACTTTTTAAATGTTGTTATTATTCCTTTTTAATTGTGATGCATCGAAATAAGAAATTTAGTCATACAGTATTTACAATTAACCTACGTTTCAATATATGTATTTTTACATAAAGCAATGATTTCCCATTTATAGTAGTGAGCGAATGTATTATTTCAAGATAGTTTAATTTAACTAGACAAGTAATTCAATTAAAAATAAATGTAATTGCCAGGCATGTTGGCTCATGCCTGTAATTCCAATGCACAGGAGGTTGAAGCAGAAGGATTTTGAGTTCTAGGCTTCTCTGGCCTACAAAGCAAGGATAAAGTCAGCCTAGAATACATGAGGAGACCCTGTCTAAATCCTCCATGGGACTGCATGGATATAAATAATGTTAGGAATATACCTTTTGAGAAGTTGTGAAACACTTTATTTATTGTACTGTTTTACTGTCTCATGCTGAAGATAGAACCTGCAGGACACTGGCCTGGAAGGTTTTAAAAGTGTGGCATGCTCTGGATGCATTCATTTATCTGTGTGGCCACTTGGCACCAGGCGCTTGCAGAGGGCAGCTCAAGAAAGGAGCAAACCTTGAGAGTGCATGGAAAACCTCGTTAAAGGCCAGTTAGGAGAACTTAACACTTTTACTTCCTCCCTCATACCTGTCTGCCCAGGCAGCACCATGGCAACTTTTAGTTTGAGAGGCCTCTGAAAGAAAGAGGGACTATTGTTTCATGGAGGCATCAAGTGTAGTATTATGAATCACCTTATTAGGGATCATGGCATCATAGGTTCTCTGACTCAGTGAGAACCCAGAAGTCCTTTCCTTTAAGTGACTTTTGAACCCTTTGTGCTACCAGTTGCTGACAGCTGTGCTACTGGGAAGAGATGGGGCCTGCAGGAGACGGGGCCGGTGGGACCCATAGTCAGTGGAGGTGTGCTTTGGAAGAGAAGAGAGCACTGTGACTTTCTGCCCTCTTTTTCTCCTTCCTTTGCTTCCCACTCACAAGGTGAGCAGTTCTGTGCCTCGGTGCACTGAGGCCACAATGTGCTGCCCTGCTGCAGGCCCAAAGCAACGGGACCAACACACCATGTGTTAAACCTCCCCAACCCTGAATGAGCATAAGTGTTTATATTTAGGATCTCGTCTAGCCGTGCCGATTTTACAGTGATGGAGAGCTGACATTCTATTCCAGTACAAAGCCATAGATGTCTCTTTTCGCACCGTTACCTTTCAGAGGCCTCCATATCCATGACTGGTTACCACCCAGCCTGGAGTTCTGTTTTCATGTGCTTCAAATCTTTCTTTAAGGAATTTTCTTTTTTTTTCCCTCTTTATTTCTGCAGTATGGAATCATAGAAACCAAAATCCAATCTCTTTCCTATGAGTTTCAGATGTGTAAAGAGAGGTTTAAAGTCTCAGTTGAGCCATTTCTTCCCTCCCCGCTCCTCCCACCTTTGCGACCGTGAGACAGAGTCAGTTTTCTCCAATATAGGAACTCATTTCTAAATTGTTCCCTTTTTGAGTCAATTTTAAATAGAAGCTCCTATATCTGAAAATAATTTTCCTAGCTTGTTTAAGTGGAGCAAGGAAACAGACAATCACATCCCTTATTCTGAGTATCATACTTCTTTCAGTGTCTCTAAGATTACTTTTTAACAATTTCACTATAGTCATTGATTCGCTTTTCGAAAATAAAGTACCATTATGACAAAACTTCTTTGTTTTAAAATCATACCAGCATCTTTCTAAGCAATATAGATTTGATCATGGTTGTGTGTGTGAGTGTGTGTGTATGTGTTAGGCCTGGGGTAAAGCAACAGGAATTGCAGTAGGTAAACTCTTAAGCACAAAGCAAAACTAGAAATATGAAGATGTATGAA
>PVJX010042128.1:0-14312 GCA_004027295.1 Dolichotis patagonum
GTCTAGGCAAGGTTTATTCTTCAGGGATTTCTTCTGTGTGGGGGAGGTTCTTGGTTTGTGTCTGTCTCAATATCCTACCTTCCTAATTAATTAAGAGTCAGATGTTGGTATCTGTTTGGCTAGGTCCCCTGTCCTTTGGTGTAGGGCTGTGGGGGAGCTTATTACACTAGAGTTTTCCAGTATTGTTATACAAGAGAGAAAAACTGATTACAAAACTGATTACAAAAGATGTGGCATCCTAGCTACAATAGTATAATTACCAATAACAATAGCTTCAAGCACAGTTTAGAAACTGGTAAACTGTGGTAACTATGAATTTTGTACCTTAAAACATAGGACTAAAATATAAAAATATATTATGGAACCAATCATAAATTGGGAGCTTGTATGCAAAATATTTCCCCTTGGTAGAGTGATTTTACCTTGTGTGGGGGGGGAAATTTAAGAAAGATAATGAATAAAACAAAGATAAGTGAAAAGAAAGTAGAAGCCAGGCTGAAGGCCAAATGGTGATGATGAAAGCTTTGAGAAACTAGAGGAGATGCAGAAGATAAAAAAATGAAGATGTAAACAAGGGATTATCTGAACTTGGTCTATGGGTTGGGGTATGAGGTTAGCTTTCTATGGCTGGGTTTCTCCCCAGCCTTTACAAAAGAGAAAAAAGGTAAGAAGAATGAAAACAAAAAAGGAAAAGAGAGAAGGTAAAGCTCTATCTACCTGCTTTTATTCTGTGTGCCTCTGTTCTCAAGCACAATGCTGGTTCATCTCATTTACCACCATTTGGCTCATATTATTACTGTTGCTTCTGAGAATTTCATGCCACTATTCCTGTCTGTTCATCCTGCACACCCTGGCTGGGGGCCCTACTGTGTGGCAGATATTCCTACCTGTCTCTGTGTCTTCCTGAACGGTTCACCTGGACCCCAGTAATTACAATGGGAGGGTTCAGTCTCTAGGCCTTCCCAGGCTGTTCACCTTGATACCAGCTGCTATGATAGGAAGAATAAGTTTCTGGACTCATTCATTTGTTTCAGATCTCAGGTAGTTTTCCTACTTTCCACAGAAAGTACCATTTTCTTAGTTCATAAATGGTCAGTTAAACTTTACATTTCAGAGCAGGTAGAAATGTAATCTCAGTTTTCCTGGAAATGTTTTTATGAGGTTTCTCTCAAAAGCTATTTTAGGCTTCTCAATTACCCAAATCATTGATGATGGTATAGTTCAGAACATTCCTTCAAGTGATTGGTAATTTTTAAAAATAATTTATTTTAAAGAGAGTAAAATTAAACACAACAAAACAAAACGTAAGAAATCAATGTAAGGGACATAGATTTCAAAGCAAGACAACCAGAGATTTTCACTATCTATCATATTGTCTCTTGCTTTCTTCCAAATAGTTGTCAATATCTTCAAATACAGTGAATTCACACAAAACAACATAGTATAAAACCAATCTGAACAGGATGATGAAGGCATTTTATGTCTTCAAGACCAACCAATAAGGAAGTCAACAATGGCTGTCATAGTGTCTCTCATGCTCTTCAAAATAGCTGTTAATACCTTCACATATGTTGAAGTTAAACAAAACAAACAGACTAAAATCCCTCTAAACAAAAAATAATAGCATTTCTGGATTTCACATCATGACGCTATGGAATCAGCACTGGGTACTGTAGTGTCTCCTTTTCTTCAGAGTAGTTGTTCATTTTGTTGTGTGTTATATAATCAGTTCTCATAAACTGTTTATAAGTTCTATGCATGCATGAGTCTCTATATGTATATCTGTCCTTTCTGTATTAGAAAAATAAAACAAAGCAAGACAAAACAAAACAAATTCCTAGAAAAACATGAAATGAAAAATTTATTTAAAACCACAATACAAGGTGATCACTATGATGTCTCTTGCTATCTTCAAGAGAATTTTCTATATCATCAGGCATAGTATAATTGAATATAGCAGTACATAACAATATTAATAAAAACAAAACATTGGACTTATAAGACTTCAAAAGCAGGTAATAATCAAACTGGAATGGGTATCCTAGTGGATATTGTCATCTTCAGTGTAGTTGCCTATACTGTCAGACTTGACACTATTAATCATAACAGATTCAAATAAAATCAGTAAATACTATACAGCAATCTAACAAACCAGATTCAAATATGATCAGTCATAATAATCCACTGTAAGTTATACAGAGCTTCAGATTAAGTTAATAGGAAATGAAGAATGATTACCATAATATATTCTGATATTTTTGGGATGGCTGTCTACGCCCTCAAATCTAATGCAAGTAGAAAAACTGGAACAGACTATAATCCATCTAAACAGAGTGGTAAGAATAGTGCAGATTTTGAAACCTGATACACTACTAACAATATCCTCTACCTTCCTTTTTTAGACAGTTCCTCCCCTTTCACTCCCACAGGGTGCACTACACATTTTGGGTTCCACCAACTCCCTCAGTTTTTAGATTGGGGCAGCAACCTACTATTTACCTAAGTGGTTCAGAACATTCTCACTCCTGGGCTTGATCTCGAGTTGTATTCTTTTTCCTACAAAAGCCTCAAGGTTT
This sequence comes from Dolichotis patagonum, assembly GCA_004027295.1. Lineage (NCBI taxonomy): Eukaryota > Metazoa > Chordata > Mammalia > Rodentia > Caviidae > Dolichotis > Dolichotis patagonum. Next base: position 2,577 of record PVJX010042128.1, read on the forward strand.
TCCTTCCTTATAGCTGAGTAGTTCTCTACTGCACAAAAGTATCACGTCTTTCCAACCTATCTGCAGGTGCTGGTCAAGTTGCCTCTATTTCTCTCTGGTTCCCTGTCACATGGAGCATTGTTTTCTCATATTTGGCTTTTGGTCCATAAACTCTCTTTCAGGTTAGTTATATTTCCTATACAGAGGATCTCAATGGATCTTATCTCTTGATCTACTCTGCCTGTGTTTCTTTTTGTTAGTGTATCAAGACCATCTATGTTAGAGATTATAGCCAACCTTCTCTGCCTCATTTTTGCTATGCTATTTGTTGTCTACTTTCCTCCTTTATTCCACTGTCTGCCCTGCTGATTGAGGCCTCTTTGCCACTGTTCCTTAAATCCTGGTGTTTTTTTTTCTCTCTCTAGAATGTCTAGAATGTCTAGAATGTCTAGAATGTCCTTCAGTATTTTTTGTAGGGTTGGATTGGTGGTCAAGATTGTCCCCAGTTCCTCTTTGCCATGGAAGCATCTTGTTTAATTTTGAGAGATAGTTTTGCAGGGTAAATCAATCTGGGTTGGAGGTTATTTTCTTTCAGGGCTTGGAATACTTTGTGCGAAGCTCTTCTTGATTTGATGGTTTGTGTTGAGAATTCTGTCATGATTTTGATGGGTTTTCCTTTATGGGTGATCTGTTTCTTTTGTCTGATGGCTTTTAATATTCTGTTCTTGTGATGAATTCCTGGAATCTTGATTATTATATGTTTGGGTATAGCTCTGTTTTGGCTGTAGGTGGCTGGAGTAGTGTATGCCTCGTACATCTGAATATCATTTCCTTTTCCTATGCTTGGGAAGTTTTCCTTAATTATTTCTGTGAATAGCCTTTGTATTTCCTTTGTGTTTACTCCTGCTTCTTCACTCACTTTTTTTATTCTTAAGTTATTGATCCCCTCGTCATCTTCTAGCCTTTGTATTGTTTCTGCCTGTTTCCTTGTAATTTTTAAGAGATATTTCCTTTCACAATCACCCACTGCAAACCTATCTTCAAGTTTTGTTAATATATCTCTAGTTTCTGTCAGGCAATTTTTCCAGCTTTCAATGGAGTTTTTAATTTCCTGGTAATCTCTTTGAATCTGTTTCATTTATTCTAGGTTTTCTTTATATTCTTCATTCAACATCTCTCTCCTTTTCTTGTATTCTTCTGTCTGTGTCTTTTTGAGAGGTGCTTAGCATTTCTTTTATTAATCCTCTTATGTCTTGCTTTACTTGAATTAATATTTCAGTTTTGAGCTCATCAATGATGTCATGAAGATATCTCTTTATGTCAGCTCATGCTGTGTCTGATATTGCATGTTTGCTGCCCTCAATCTATTCTATACTTACTTCTCCTGGATCAGTATTCAGTGGGTTGGGGCTGGGGGCTTTTTCTTACCTCTTTCTCTTGTCATGTTTCTGGTTTCTTCTGTACAGGTGTATGGTGGAGGTCCCAGCCCTTTTCCTTGTTGTTTATGGTTCTTCTGCAGTGCATTGGTTAGGGATTTCTGCCATCTCCAGTTTGCTGTTAGTCATTGAGGTGCAAGCAGGGGTGGTGTACACTGACCCCTTCCCTCTGGGCCAGTCAACCAGCGGGGGCCTTCACCATGTTAGTGTGTGCTGCATGTATGGAATTGGTTCTGTACTTTGGGGACAATTTCATCCCTGGATATTGGGTCACAGCCAGGGGCATGATCTAGCCCAAGTAGATCCTACCAATCTGCTCTGGGCAAGGAGCAACCAACTGAAGTCATTGCAATTCCTTGTTCATACCCATCCTGCCCGATTCCAATATGTCATCCAGTCAGTTGCCCCTTTCCTGTGGGAGGGTCTCATTCTAAGCACTCACCACAGGTCAATGCAGGTCTCCACACTGGCTCTGTTCCCCATTGGGCTCACTGACCCCAACTTCAACATGACTGTGGCTCTGCTGGCAAGTGCACTGCAACCCCGAGTCTGGGTGGCTCCAGCAAAAGAGCACTGTGGCTGCGAATCTGAATGACTCTGATGGTAGTGCTGCAACTGTGAGTTTGACTGGCTCCTTTCCCTTTAGTTTCTTCCTGGGTTAAGAGGATCCATCTCCCTCCATCTGGCCTTCTCCAGGATGTTTCATTCCTGCACTTGAGCTGTTTCTCTTAGGGAGGCTCTGTATTTTGCTACTTACTGATCTGCCATCTTTAGCTCTGCCCAAAACAGTGGTCTGGTAAAGTTTTAAATTGAGTTGTCATCATATATTTAAAGTTTATTATATTTAATCAAGATTTCCATTGAGATATTGGATTTGTGATGTGAAAAAAGAAAAAATAGATAAATCAAGAAGCAAACAAACCTAAAAAACAACAATAACAAAAGCAAAATGACAACTGCAACAAAAAACAAAAGCTATATAGGTTTTCAAAATAAGATGATAGGAATTTAACAGTGATTGTGATATTGTATGTTGTTATCTTCTAAATAGTTGCTCAGGTTACCAGAAACAGGAATAAAACAAAACAGTAGAATGGAAGAAAACATTGGATTTCAAAAACAAGGCAGGACAAAATCCCCCACCATTGCCACAATGCACACTGCCAAACCACCAGCCCCAGGCTTACAAAGTCAACCAAACAATAAAGTGTCAAGCTATTCCTTTCACCCTAGTTGCTATCATCTTACCCTAATTCCTCCAAATCAACCAGTTACATACCATGAAGGGAGAGGAGGTATTCTCTTCTGTTCTCCCAGCACATGGTTTGTGAAGGCATGGTTTGTCTTCTTGCTGAGACTCTTCCTGATCCCCATGGTGGAGCCTAGATCCTGGGATTGTGTGCTTTATCTTCTGGCTGAGTGTCTTCCCAATCCACATGGCCATGTGTGTATTTCTAACTGAGTTTGCATGTGGTGTTCTTGTCTACTAATATAAGGGAAATACGAGGCAAGAAATCTGGTATCTTGTCCTACCTCTGACATTGCCTCTCTGACTGATACAGGCAAATCTAATCACATTTGCAGTCTCAGTCTGCTTATCTGTCAATGAAGATGGTTAGATGCCTTTTAGGATCCCTCCTGCTGCTGGTAGACAGACAACACTGTTACATTGGGACTAGTCATTAAATGGTAACTTTTCTTATTGCTTTATAGTGAATATTGGAGTGACTTAATTTTATATTTCTCTGGTACATTCTGCACTTTAACTCACTTGTCTAATTATTGTCCTTGTAAATGTATATGTAACATATTCCAGATGTTTGCATGGCATTAAAAAAATGAGCCTAGACTTTCAAAAGTCTTGGGCTTGTGTCTTGCCTCATTGCTTATCAATCTCGTAATCTTGATGATTATCTTCATTTCTTAAAGACTTAATTTCTTCACCTATAAAATGAGATTGAAGATAATACAATTAGGCACAACTTTTTGCTATGAATAACAGAATCTACTCTATTGAGGTTAAGCAGAAATAGAATTTGTCTAAAATATTAAGCAACTCATAGACTCCTCTGTGAAAGCAAGAGAAGCAGATGAAGCCAGAAATAACATGAAACCACACTGTAAAGTCTGCTCTAGGGAAAACATCTTTGCTGCCAATGCTTGGCAACAATTCTGCTTCTTGCATAGACACTGTAACTTGCATTCATAATGCTCTTAAGTGGATGCCATAAGCTCAGTCTTTGGGCCCTTCTGGCCATGTTCTTCTGGTACATGACATGTACTCTCACTTCCTGGTAGCACTTGCAAACTGAGGACTCACATGGATGCATTTGACTTCCTATGTCTATGTTACCAATGCTAGCAGCAAAGGAGCCTGGGATTGCAAAGTCAAGTCCCACCTTAGGGAGTTACAAAGTGGAAAATGGTCCAAACTCAGAAAGCAGGTTCAGAAGGTGTTAGACATCCTCAAATTACAATACACAGATGAAAATCATGCCCTCAGTTAGAACTCTGTACCATAGAAAAGGTAATTACTAACTTTTAAAACCTACTTTTATTCAAAGAAAAGTAAAGTAGATGAAGCTTATAAGTGAAAATTTCAGGAAATCTAGGCAAATATGTATTTAATTAAAAATTACATGTATGATTATAAAATTCCTTCTGATTATTTAAAAAATTATGTAGACCAGAAAAATTATAAAAATCATAGGGAAGAAATGTGTCTCACCCAATAATATTACTGGTTGGTAACTACTCTTATGCTTCAGTTCATAACTATTCAATATAATTATGAATTATATTATACACATACCTAATCATATATGTAATTTCATACATGTACACATATAATAATGATACATAGTTTTTGAAACCAACCTAAAAATTAATATGCTGCTGGCATCTTTTCATGTTAGTAAATATTAATAAACATCATCATTTTAAATGGCTGTATGTTGTCTTATATGAACAATCCTACATAATGATTTTCACATAAAAATTTTTTTACTAATCATCCATGCAGAAGTAATTTCCAAGTAGTTTTTGTCAGCATCATTAAGATGAATATCTGAAGAACCAGATATATATTTTTAGCAATTCTTTACAGTGAGTTTAAATAAACAGAATGGCTATTTCAAAGTATATGCAATTGAAAATACTTTTAATGCATCCAACTCAGAAAGTTTGTAACCATTTTTACTGCTGCATGCAACATTTGAGTGTTTATTTCCCCACATTTGGTATTATCGACCTTATTTATTATAGTCAACTGGTTAGAAAAAAAAATCTCAATTTTTAACTTGCATTTATCTGTTTACTATTTAGACATATTTCATGTATATCTATTTTTCCACCTACATTTTTTTGAACAGTGTGTTTATGTACATTGTATATAAATGGATCAATGTTCACATTTTATAATTTTAGAATTTTTATGTAGTTATTAACTGTTAGTCTTCTATATGTCCTGCAAATACCTTTTTATTGAGATTAAAAAATACATGTAACACAATGCATAAATCTTCAGTTTACAGCCTGATGTGTGTATATCATGTAACAACTAGATCTGAAGAAAAGGACTATTTCCAGACTCAAGAAGGCATTCTTATGTTTTATTCTAGTCATCACCTCCTCTCAGAAGTGACCACTGTACTGACACAATGAATTTGTAGTTTCTGTTTTTGAAATTGGTATAAATAGAATTGTACATGGAAAGAAGTCTCTGGCTTCTGTTCATACCTAGGATCATTGTCTATGTCAGTGAAGGCAAAGTACTTCACTTCTTTGAGCCACAGTTTATCTATTGGGGAAATGGGGATGATAATAGTGTTTTCCATATATGGTGGTTGTGGAAACAAATGAGTTCATTCAAATAAATATTAATAATGAACTAATGAAGATGCCAGCTTGTTGTAACTATTAATGTTTCACAAATGTTAGCTGCTAGAATTATACTACTAGATCATATTGGATAATTTTTTATTCAGTTATTACATCAATATTTTTAAATGAGTCTAGCCATGCTTTATCATTTGTGTATATGAGGTAGTTATTCTTGTCTTGGTACTGTGTTATACTAGTAAATGATATCTTTACTAATGAAGTGTTTATTCCATACCTTGTAGGATGACTCCTTACCACTCACATGCACCTGAGAATCCCACCAAATCTGTCTCCTACATCCATCTCAGATCTGCTGAGCATTTTTTATTACCTCCTTCTCTTGTCTGATGATACTTTCATCATCACTCTGCTTCTCCACTGCAATAACTAGTCTTCCTTATGAGCTAGCCTCCCCTTGAATGTCATTTTCCTACTGTTATAAGCTGATGGTGCTGTGTTACCTTTAAACACAGAGGAGTTGAATCCTTTCCAGACATTTGATGCACAAGTCCCAAGGTATTCAAGAGGCAACGTTTGTGTGCTTGGCTCACATGGCAGAGCACAATAGCAGCTCTGAAGGGGCCCCATGTCTTCTGCACCCAGAAACTGTTTATTTTCTTCTCCAGCAGAGGGGGTAGCACAGGTCAGCTGGAATGGTGAATCGCGATGAATATTTATTGACCCAAAATATCATGCCGACAGACACGTGGACAGGCGGACAAAGATTTCGGTTACAGAGCCCTCATTTCTCTGCTCTGATGGTTCTGACAAGCTGACATTTCCCTGCACGGGTCCTGAATTCTCCAGCTGCGTCTGGAGATGCCGGTACCTCTTTGACATTAGCCAACTTGCTTTCTTGAGGACTGTGTTGGCCCAGGCCTTTACCATATGGAGGTCCTGAGATGTGTTTACAGTGAGAACACCAACGTGAACGCTCTCGGCCTGAAAGTCTTGATACCAGTTTCTTCACACCTGGGATCTATCACAGGGACTGAAGATATTTTATGCATATTGAGGACGGAAGTCCTGGGTAACACCAGGAATCACCTTTGTGGTAAAGAAACGTGTTATGCTTTTGCTATAAATAGTAACTGGGTGTTCATAAATGTGAACTTTTCTCTCATATTCCTAACATTTTGTCTCCATTTTCTGGTTCTGTTTTCCTATTTTTCTCACCAAAATTTTCTTTACTAATTTATTTTACATTATTTTTTAATTTTTATTGTATGAAAAAAAGTAGAACAAAATTTCATAAGAAGATAACAGGAGAGTGACAGTAATCAATACATTGAGGGTTGTTATTTTTAAAATAGCTACTCAGAGTGCAAGGTGTGGACGTAACAAATTATCCAAATGAGATTAGCACAAATCTTCCTTTTTGATAAACTAAGAGAAACAAATAGTACAGCTATCTTGTATTTTTCCTTTTCCTTCTTCCCATTTCTCTTTCCCCTATCCTAGTTTCTTTTTCTTTTTGAACAATTTCTTCTCATTTCACAATATTTGCCGTACATTTTAGACCTTATTTATTCTTTTAGTTTCTCATACCAGGGAGACAATATGACGGTTACACATGCGAGTTTGATTTATTTAACTCATGAATATGGTCTCAAGTTGCATCCATTTACCTATAAAAGTCTCAAGTCTTAGCCTTTTTAATGGCTGAGTAATGTTAATTTTTTTAACTCTTTTTTTAGTCTTAAATATAATATAAATGCAGAAAACTACGAAAAGCAATTGTGCAAATGGAAACAATTGCTTCAAGGCTAATACTCTTGTAAGCCCAACACAAGATAAGAAAATGAATCATGCTACTTGCCCCAGAAACCTTCTAGAACCAACCTGCTCTCCTGCAAGACTACTCATTACCCTAGTTTTATCACAATTGCTGCTCAATTTTTTATAGTCCTAGGTGTACATTCTTAAACAATAACTCAGTTTTGTTTGTTTCCCTCATCGCATACATCTTAAGTATCTTTTAATCAGAGGTTTCTCTTCCATTTCTTATTTTTCCTTACTTTGTAGCTTATTTACTAAACAAATTCTGGTTGGACCTTGCCAGTTGCTTCCTTTAACCTCTGTATTTCTGGTTGTTTTTAAATACCAATGTAGGTTCTTTTCCTTTTTCTCTTTTTAAAAAAATTCTTCTTTAAAAAATAATGACCTCGTGGACGATGTGTTCTTTCTTAGGAAGCATGCATGTCTCAATTTCTCTGTTTCTGTGATGTTAGTACTCACTGATGTTCAATGCTCACTCTCTTGATTCATTAAGATTGCACTGACAGGCCAATTCTATCATGCTTTCTTCATGAATTTGTTGAAATATTCTATTGAATACCCATGTGTTTTTTGTTTTTTTCAGTGGTACAATTTGCATAGCTAAAACAGGATAAAAGCTAGATTTTAGAAAAGCTTTATTTTGCAAATTCAAAAAAAAAAGCTAACTGGTTCCTTAGCATCTTCTAAAGATAATTGATTTTCTTTTTGTGAGGGGGAGGATATTTTATTTCATTGTGGTCAGGACATTTAACATGCCATGTGTTCTCTTAACAAATTTTTGTATACAGTGCATTATCATTGATTGTACGTATAATATTGTAGTGCAGCTTTTTAGAGGTTCTTCTTCTTGTTAAACACAAACTTTTAACTTGTTGATTAATACCTGATCCTTCCCCTCATCCCTACCTTCTATCAACTACCCTTATTCCTTGCTTCTACAAATTTGGCTATTTTTGATATTAATTATAAATGGAATCATTTATATCTTTCTGTGACCAGTCTATTTCATTTAACATAACATTATCAAGGTTGATTGGTGTTATATCCTATTGAAGAATTTAATTTCCTTTTTTCAAAATGTTGACTAATATTACTGAATCATTCTAGGTTGAACCTGGAATGTCTCCCAAAGCTCCATATGTAAAAGGCTTGGTCATCAGATTGGCCCTGCGGGGAAGTGGTAGAACATTTAAGAGGTTTTAGGTCATCAAGAGAATGTGATTGAAGGGGATTAGTGGAACTCCAGTTCTTCATCTTCTTTTTTATACAACCTCACTAAGGTAAATGTGTGCTGTCTGTCATGAAGTTCCACAACAGGCCCAAAACAATGGGGCCAACCAATGTTTTGCATCCTCTAAAACTGCAATCTAACATAACCCTTTTCTATTTATGTATTATCTCATATACTTACCATAGAGATAGAAAGATAGGCAGCACCATACATATACACTACATTTCCATCATGCATTTATTTATTAATGAGCATTTAGACGATTTCCACAAAATGATACTGAGAATAGTGTTAGAGTGAACACATGAGTAGTAATGTCTCTTAAGGATACTTATTTCATTTATTTTAGATAAATATGTAGCAGTGGGATTGCTAGATCTTATAGTACCTTGATTTTTAACCTCCTGAGGAACCTCCATGCTGTTTTGTATAGCTGCTGTACCAAAGTGGTTCCCACCAACAGTGTGAAGAAATTGGAAATCTTACATTGTTAGTGGTAAGTGGTTTGTTTTTTAGAGCCAATTTTTAAGTAAATAAGCAATTATTTTTATAATATAATTTGAACCTCTTTTTCTCTATCATTATCACCATCATCATCATCATCATAAGGGAGAGAAAGGATTCAAGAAGAGGAAATTGACAGCTTTGGAATTGGAGTGAAATTAGGCAATCATGGTTGGAACTCACGCAGAAGCCCAGTACAAACCTCAGATTTGCTCAGGGCTCACTTCCTATCTTCAGATCAAATTGTTCCATGACAAAAGAGAATTACGTTAGCCACACTCTCTTGCAGTCAACAAATGGGATGTTATTGGAGAGAGTGCTCTCTGGAGACCCTTATTATTAAATGATTTTTTTTCTTGAAATTTGGCAAATCACTATTATTTACATTTTTTGAGGGGTCCGGTCTCATCTCCATTCCCTTACAGTGACAGTCTGCAAACATTAAATTCTTCCCAGTTCACCTCCATTTGCTGATTGGGATGTCTGCTTAAGAGTAGACAGAGAGGGCAAGGGATTTAGCTCAGTGTTGTATGCGCCTACCTGGCAAGTGTGAGGTTGTGAGTTTGATTCCTGGTACCAAAAAACGAAAAATAAGCAGACAGAGATTGTGACTGTGTTGCTTCCACTGGAGTGGAAGTTGAGGGTGAAGTGTGAGGAGAGTGGTGGTGTGATATTATTCAAGTTGAATCAGTTTTTAATTTTAGGAGGATCTTATTTGTCATTTGAGAGAACCCGAATTTCTCTTACACAGTATACATTTTTTGTTGATACACATTTCACATACTTCACAATTTATTTTTAAAAGTTTAATTCAATGCTTTAAAAATATATTCAAAAGGCTTTGCAGCTATTTAATCATTCCTAAAAGAAATCTTTACCAATTAGCAATTACTCTACATTTCTAGTCCTTACAATTTCTGTAAACCACTAATTCACTTCAGGTCTCTCCTTTTCTACTCTGGATCTTTTGTTTAAATGGAATTATACAATAACAAGATTTTTGTGTTAGACTTATTTTATTTATAATGTTTCCAAGATTCATCCATATTACATTGTGTGTCAGTTTTTCATCTCTATTGTGACTGAATAATATTCTATTGTATTTAAACACTCCATTTTATTCAGATACAGAATATTTTACTTATCTACACATTAGTTGGCAGACATTGGTGTATTTCCATCTTTGGTCATTATGAATAATGCTTTTATGAGCATTTATGGATTTTTTTGTGACATATGTTCTTAGTTTTCTTGGGTGTATACTAAGTGGCATTGCTAAATCATACAATTCTCTGTTTAACCTTTTGAAGAACTACAAAACTTTTTTTTCAAAGAGAATGTCCTATTTTATTTAAACTAGCACATATAATGATTCCAGTTTTTCTATGTCCTCACCAAAACTTATTATCACTCATATTTTTTATTTTAACCATTCCAGTGTACATGAAGTGGTATCATATTGTAGTGTTGATTTGAATTTTCTTTAAGGACAAATAATGTTAAGCATTTTTCAGGTGCTTGCTGATTACTTATATACTTTTTGGAGAAATTTTTTAAGAACCATGTATTCCTGGAGAGAGTTGCTTTTTGTTACTAGTCCTCTTTAGGTTTTGCTTTTTTTTTTTTTTTTTTTTTTTTTTTTTTTTTTTTTTTTTGGCTCTCCTCTGCCTTTAAATTATCAGGGAAAAGTCTGAGGATATTTTGATGCATTGCTCCTCTGATTTCATCATTACATGAAGGGACTGCACTGAAGCACCAGTCACAGATTCAGGGTGAAAATGGGAGAGGGAGAGGGGTGATGTTCTTGCTTGTACAATTTGAAAAGAATGCAAATGGGAATGAAAGATGCCTAATCTGTTATAACTTATCTTTTTCTTTGGGTCTTGTTTTTGAATAATTCCTCTTTGAGATTTATAAGAGGGTGAGAAGGAAGTGGAGGCCTCAGAGGTCATGTTTCTTTGTCTTGGATAAAAGAGAGAACCAAGGGAATAAATCTATATAAAGATTTATGAAGTGTGCATGGTTAGAACTGGGTCCAAGAACCTCTTTCCCTGTTTCTGTTCCTTCTTCCACAAGAATTCTTCTTGTTTTGATATGGCAAGATTTCTGAGTGCCTTTCAGCAAAGGACAAGATAAACACCTTAGTCATGAATTTAGGGACACTATCCTGTCCCCCAGGTCAATACATGTTATGAAAGTGGCTCAATATTGTCTGTGTTTAGCACTATTCTGGGTGCCAGGGCAAAGGTACAAAAAAAATAGTTTTTTCCCTCTCATTGATTCAACAAATAATTCAGAGTACCTAGAATAAATCAAATTCACTGCATTCCTGAAGGAAACCAACTTAAACAACAATAATTCAGAATCCAAATCATTATTTGATTGGTCTATTTCCATGTGACAGAAAGCTTCAGAAGAAAAGAGGAAAATGGATTGTTGAGTGATGTCCTATTGAGGTGCAGAGCCATAAAGAAGTAATCCCTAGTGCTGCTTCCACTATTGACTAAAGGAGTGTGGATAAGAAACTCAAAGCTTAAGAAGTTAAGAACATCACTACCATGACATGCAGGTGGAAACAATGTTTTTGAGCTATTGCATATTTTTCTGAACTTGTCATCTCATACCTTATACAAGGTTATCTTATTTCACATGGTACTTTTATTTACAGAGACAACAAATAAATTTAACCCACCATCAACTTCTAGGTGAGTACTACCCCTTTAAATATAATCTCATTAAGCTCCCTGCACCTTTTTAATTCACTTCCCTTTTCAGTCTGTGTCAATTAATTCTTCATTGCTGGTTTCAGTTTCCTACTTGATAAGCAAAGGTTTTGAATCCATCTTGATTAAAGCAGTGAGGCCCCCGCTCCATCCTGCCAATTTCCTTTGAAGTTCACATGTACTCTGCATTCAGTTCAGCAGC
>PVJX010042129.1:0-14322 GCA_004027295.1 Dolichotis patagonum
CCATCCACCCATCCATCCATCCATCCACCCACCCACCCACCCATCCATCCATTTATCCATCTATCCATTCACCTGTCCGTCTACCCATCCACCCATTCACCTATCCACACAGCCATCCACTCCACAAGCTAACCTACCCCAGGGCCTCACTGCACCCTGCACTGTGAGCCACTGTGCTCCTCCACAGGAAAGAGGGGTGCTAACCGTCATGCTCACATAGCGCCCTTTGTGGGTTACCCTAAGATGGACGGCTCATGAGTACCCTGCAGTCCAGGCCCTAGGCTGCTCCTGGGGACACTGAGCTGGCTGCATGCCGGGAAGAAGTGGGTACAGCTTAGCTGAGGCTGTTTGCCACAAGCTGTGGGATGGTGAGGTCAGCAGGACTGGACTCAGCACCTCTCTCTATGCCCATGACTGTAGCCGGAGGCCACAGTGAGGAAGGCAGCCGCTCACCCAGAAGGAGGCTAAGAAAGTCTCATGCAGACCCCAGCCATTCGCACAGAAGCTTTGTGGTCAGTGTGCTCCAGAGACAGAACCAGAGCCCATCACAGAGGGGACAGAGTGATGGCACAGACCTCTGCCCTGTGCAGGACCATGAGATGGACACAGGCGTGGTGCCCGAGGCAGGGCAGGGAGGACCAGTGTGCATGCCCACAGCTTGCATGTCTCTGCAGGGCAGAGTGGCACAGGCATTACTCTGACACCGGAAGCCGAGCCAGCCCTGGGCAGGAGCCCACTCAATGCCCACCTCCTGGCCAACTCCAGTGCCGGCGCATGGGATGCTGGGCTCTGCAAAACAAAGCCCTATGGACTCGGAAAGCGCCCAGGACAGCTGCATGGGGACCCCGGGCCATGAGCGAACCTTGGGATGCAGCCTGTCGCTTTGTGAATTGTGGGTTCCTGCCCCAGCGCCGGGTCCTCAAAGCTGGGGCACCCCCACCAAGGCCAGCTGTACACAGTGAGGAGGGGGCCGCCCAGAGGAGCTGCTGGGTGGGGCCTCTGGAGTCAGGCCCTGGCCCCGCTTCCCCCGCCATGCTCCTGCAGGATCCCCAGCCTCTGAGCCTGCAGAATGGGGACAGGTTCCTGTGTCCTGACCTGCAGACACTTGGCCTGGGGTTCACAAATGCATCTGCTCAAAGAAACACCTTCCGCTTGGCTTGTGGACTGCTTCCGTCTGCAGAGACTGTCCTAACCTTGTCTAAACTGCGTAACTCAGATGGAGAGAGGCATCATTGTCCTTGGCCAGCAGGATTCTGGGTAATTTTTCCCTTTCAATATTTTCCACATTTTCTACAATGACTGTATTTTTCTTTCCATCTGTCTACGGATCTACCTAGCTACAGTACTGGGAATTGAGCCAGGACCCTTCTCACAGAGCTACATCCCAAGCCCATTTTATTTTTTAATTTTGAGACAGGGTCTCACTAAGTCACTGTTGCCCAGGCTGGGCTTGAACTTGGGGTCCTCCTGCCTCAGCCTCCCAGAGTGCTGGGATGACAGGCATGGGCCACCATGCCTGTATTTTCATAAAGTAGAAAACAAATAAACATGAATGCGCATCTCCAGCACAAGCCCCAGGAAAGGAAGGTAAGGTGTGCCCGTAAACATCAAACTCCACGGAAATGTGGAAAGCCAGGGCCCCAGCTTCCCAAAGAGCCTCAGCCAGTCCTCATCCCCAAGGACGCATCACCTTGCACTGCGGCACAGCAGCACAGCAGCGGTACGTCCTCCGCTCTGACTCCCCAGGTCCCCCAGCTGGAAGGAAGCCAGAGCACTACCCATTCACATGGTAAAGAAGGCTAAAGTGGCCCTGCTAAATTACAGCAGGAAGGGTTAGCAGAGCAGGAGGCGCGGCCCCAGGCTGAAACATTTCGCCCTGGTAACTCCAGGAGGTTGGCGCAGTACATTTCCGGGAGCAGGAGGGGCCAGGCAGGGCCTGCCACATGGATGCCTGGCGAGACCTACTGTGTGCTGGACCCACTGTGTCCCCCAGGCATTATTATCTTGGTGCAGAGGTCAGGCACTGTCCTCCTTCCCTGTCATTAAAGTCGTGGGCTTCCGGTTCCAGAGATGGAAGTGGTGAGGCCAGGACAGAATCCCTGCTACACAGGGCCCAGGTAGGCGCACAGGCAGCTTGCAGGTGGAGGCCCCGCCTACCCCAGGGCCAGCCCCGCCCACCCAGGGCCAGCCCCGCCCCACTGCCGCCCTGCCCCGCCCACGTCCATTTCCAGACGGCCCTTCCTGGCCAGATTCCAGAAGGCAGGGCACACGGGGATTTAGGATGAGGTTTTCTCCTGCACGTGCTTGCCCATGATGCCAGAGGAAATGGTCACAGTGCTGTTTGGGGGTTCCTGAGAGACCTGTGCGTCTCACACCCTGTCTCCACTACCTCTGAACAGCATAAACCCTCGCCCTAAAACAGCCCACATCATGCAGTACATTCTTAACCCCTCGGCTTTCTTCTTCCCAAAACTCTCCAGGGCTCCCTTGCCCTTGCTGCTTGGCCTGGCAGGAGGCTCTCTGCTGCCTCCTCCACCTGGTGCTGCTCCTGCTTCCCTGAAAAGCCTCCATCCCTCACAGTACCCTAAGCCCTGGCTGAACCCGCCCTGGCAGTACACACTTTTCCCTCAGGTGAACTTCTACACATCTCTCAGTGCCCATCCAAAAAGATCCCCTGCATCACCTCCATGGCACCTCCTCCAACTCCCCCAGCCAGGAGATGGGCAGGTTCCCAGCACTGTGACCTCACTTCACCCCTCAGGCTGTGCAAATGAGTCCCATGCACCATGGCAGCCTCAGCCTGTCCGGGCCCAGAGCAGCTCGGTTTGCATCCCGAGGGGAGGTAACGCACACCGGCTCACCAGCCGCTCCAGAAAGCCCAGCGAAGGCACAGGACCCTCCCGCTCCTACGCTGTGCACCAGGGCCAACCGTGAGAGTCAGGGTCACCTGCGAGGAATCGTCAGCCACCACTCGTACGAGTCCCTGCCCACGGCTGCGTCCCGGCTCCCAGAGCGACAACCAGCAGGCGATTTCGCGCCAACCCGGTGCGCACCAGTACTCGGGTGGTGCAGGCCCCACTGCAGAATTAATCAGGGCGTTCGTGTGCACCGCCCAGCACTCGAGCACGGCCCAGAGCGACACAGACCCCTCACGGCTTCCACGGTCACCAGCACAAATTTCGGGTCTCGTTCTTCCCCCAGTTCAACGAGAGATGGCCTTGCCCGCCTCCAGCGCCCGCTGTTCTAACGGGGCTCGGACCCCTCACAGCTCCAAGTGCTGA
This sequence comes from Dolichotis patagonum, assembly GCA_004027295.1. Taxonomy (NCBI): domain Eukaryota; kingdom Metazoa; phylum Chordata; class Mammalia; order Rodentia; family Caviidae; genus Dolichotis; species Dolichotis patagonum. The sequence goes on from PVJX010042129.1 coordinate 3,282, forward strand.
GCGCCGACCCCACAGTGCTCGACTATGCCCCTTCATTTAATTTTATTTTTTGTTGGGTGGATACCGGGAATCGAACCCAGGACCTCACACTTGCCGGGCAGGTGCTGTGCCCTGAGCCACATCCCAGCCCTGCCCTCCCCTTTTAAGTCCCCTTCTGAATTTCGTGCCAAGCTCTAATTGGCCCACGTATTGTGCCCCCTCCTGCGCGGGGCACGTCCGGCACGGGAGCACACTTCCTTTCACGGCAGCAGCACGGTGAGGGGCCACAGTGCGCTGGAGCCCCTGGTGGTCCTGTGGTCTCTGCCCGGAGAGGCCCAGCTCCTCACCCAGGCTGTGCCCGTCGCTGCCCCTCGTCTCCCCCTCCTGCTCGGTGCCCGCTGCCTCCAGGGCCCAGGAGGCCCAGGCAAACCAGAGGCACTGCCCTCAGGGCAGCAGAGGGCACTGTGGAAGCAGAGGACGGCACCCTGCGCGGGACGGGCTTCCGCCGTGAGCAGGAAGGGGGGACGGGCTCGCCACCCTCGCTGCCCTCCCCAGGCTGCGATGCAGGCTCTGCAGGGGTCTGTCTGGGCCTCCAGGTCCACCCGGCTGCCGGCCTGCCGCCCATGTGCAGGAAGCACAAGACAGAGGCCACCCCAAGGTCAGCCCTGGAGCATGACACCGGCCTTCCTCCCGGTCCTCAGAGGAGGAGACCAGGGCCTGGGAGTGCAGCTCCCAGGTGAGAGGGCCGAGGCAGAAGCCCCGGGCTGGCGGGTCTCCGGACCCCCAGGTGCTGCCCAAGCGGGGCGGGCTGCAGCCCAGGCTCCCATACCTGGGGTGTGTGTCTGATTCCCGGGGTGCTGCAGGCCCCGCTCCTATTCCCAGCACTTCTGTCTGGGGCTCAATTTGCTGGTGCGTGTGCAAAACCCTCACCCACAGCACTGGGGCCCTGGCGTGGACAGACACACTGAGCAACCACCAGGCAAGGAGGCGCCGGGGGCAACCAGATTGGGGGCCCCGAGATCACACTGGTCATCGCTCAGCCACTGGAAGGGGACAAAGCCGGATCTGGGGAGGGAGGGGGACGGAAGGGCCGGCCTGGGGAGGGGTGGGGATACCGCCTCCCCCACCCCACAGCTGCCAATACACTCAGAGGTGGAAGGGGCTGGGATGGGAAGGCAGCAATTACTTTATTAAGGACCAGGAAATGACGGATAATTTAATTTGCGGCGAGACGCGCACCGCTGACTGAACCGCTGCTTCCTCAGGCCTGGCATTACCTCCCTCTGCTTTCCTTTGACATTCTGGCACAGCAGTTCTGGAAAACTTCAGCTGTCCCCTGGGCTTGGGCATCTCGGACTCTCCTGCGTGGCAGGGGACAGGTGGAGGATGATGGGAAGAGAGGAAGAAGTGAGAACCAAACCCTGATGGCCACGAGGCGCCTTCTCTCAAGCGTGTCACCACGAAAAGTTCAAATGACAAACATGGTGGTGCACGTGGCCGTGGTCCCAGCCTCAGGAAGGAGACTGTGAGTTCACAGCAAGGTCACGGCCACGGGTGTGGAGCTGCAAGCTCGGGCTGTGGGGGCACAGCAGTGAGGGGCCCCGAGGGACCCCCAGGACTAGGCGGGGACTGAGTTTCTTCCAGACCCGGACATCCAGCCAGGTCTCATCGGCGCCCCCTAAGCCCCCTTCACGGAGAACCAGCGCGGCCAAATCATAACGTGTCCCTGGGGCGGCCCTGTGCCTGGCCCTCTGGCTGCATGCAGGCTTCGTGCTGACCTTGGCGTGGCTGTGGAGCCCTCGAGACTGTGCCGACCACAGAGGGGTCAGCAGGTCCAGGATGCCACTGCTGCCCTGGGCGGGCAGGGTGCTGGGCCTGGGGCTGAGAGGTGGGACTGGCAGGGAGGTGGCCCAGAAAACAGCCCCATGCCAAGAACACAGCAGCATCCCACTTTGTGGTGGCTCAGCGATGGTTTTTCAACGGCACAGCAGTGCGTGGAAACACGCTCCGTAGAAATCACACCTGGGGCGGGCGTGATGACCTTACCTGCAGCCCCAGTGTCCACTCAAACAGCGTCCCCCCGGCCTGTCCCTGCCTGGGGGCCAAGCACAGCAAAGGTGGGGCCGAGGAGCAGAAAGGACACACACTGGACACCGGTCCCTCGGGGGTCAGGCCCAGAGTCACTGCACTCGCAGCCACCTGTCCGAAAGCCACACTGGTCCAGGATGACAAGGCTGCCCCTGCCCCCTCTGTGGCCTGAGCCTCTGCCTCCAGGCCTGGCTCTGTGTCCCTTCTGGAATCAAGTCACCCACACAAAGGCCGGCATGCAATGGGACCAGCTGGGGTTCAAGCTAAGGGGAAGAAGGGCACTCGGGAGGGAGGCAGAGAGGAAGGGGAGGAGAACAGACCCGGGAGGGCGAGGGCCGGCGATCAGGGCCACAGGCCCCTTGCGTACTTTGTTGAGCAGCTACTATATGCTGGGGCCTAAGCTGGCACAGCACCCATCCCCAAGGGAACATGATGCCCACATGCAGCACTGCTGTGACCTCCTCCTGCTCACCCTTAGCACCCCTGGGGTTCATGCCAAGGGCACTGTGGGGCCCGGAGGAGGAGGGAAGACCAACACCTAACACGGGCTAGGGCGGAGGACACCTCGGGTGTGGTGAGGACGGGCCCGGGGCGGGGGCCTCCAGAGAGGCCCCTGAATGAAGTCACTGGGCTCCCAGCAAACCCAGGCCCAGGAACCCGCCCAAAGTCTGCCTGGCCTTCCCATCCCAGATGGAGCCGGAGCTGCGGTCACAGGCACTACCTGCCCCATCCCTCAAGGGGAAACTGAGGCGCAGTGAAGGCAGAGGGTTGGCCTCAGGGGCCCCTGCAGCCGCTTCTCCCAGAGCAGCTACTCCTCCCTCCTTCCGCCTGGCACCTTCCGCCCCTCGTTCATTCTCTCCATCCCCCTCCCTCTGTCACTCCCTGTCCGCCGTCCGCCGTCCTCCCTGCCCGCCGTCCACTGTCCTCCCCGTCCGCCGTCCTCCTGGTTCCCCCTCACTCGAACATTCCCTCACTGATCTGCCCATGTGGCCCTTGATCCCAAGGCTCCTGCCCTCACCTGTGGGGGTGACGTGAGCGAGGAGGGCCAGGAGCCCCCAGCTGGCCCTGCATGCAGCACCCACGGGTGGGGAGGCCCTGCCTGGAGCGAGGGTCTGGAGTGTCACCAGCGGTGCAGGCTCCCCAGCGTGCTCCGAGAACAGGAGAGGATGCACTGCTGGGGAGCCCAAGGAGAGACGGGGTGCAGGACTGCCAGAGGGGAGCCCCGGTCCTCACCCAGGGGGCCCGGGGGCACCAGCCCCCAGCAAGTCCCGAGGGGGAAACTGAGGCCGGGGAGGGCCGAGTGCTGGAGGGAACTGAGCCCAGGTCCAGAAGCCCTAAAGGCCCTCATCTACTGGGGACCCCTTTACAGAGAAGCCCTCACCGCCAGGAAGGCTGCGCCTGCGTGGTCTGTGGACCTCTGCAGGGTGTCTGGGGGGAGGAACCCGGCAAACGCTACTCAAATGATTTCAAGGACCAAGAATGTCCCGGTATCCCCATTCCTGGCCCTCCCCGGCGGCCCCAGCCTTTCTCCTGTTCCCTGGGGGGAGGGGACTCTCTCAGGGACCGGTGGGGACAATGCCTTATTAGTGGAGCAATGGTGGAGGAGTCCACGGGGCGATTCTGCAGGTCAGAGACTGCTGGGCCCGCGGCATCTCCCTTCCGGGACCTCCAGGGCCAGCCGAGGAGGGGAAGACATGCCTAGAGGACTTCACACAGACCTGGCCACCCGCCTGCCACCAAGGCTGGGGCAAGGTCCATGGGTCACCACATCCGTGAGGATGGCAGGGACAGCCCTAGCATCCTCAGAGTGCCACCCACACCCTGCCCACGCCCTCTGCACACCTGTGCACACACGTGGCTCCCAGCAGCGCCGGCGGGAAGCCTGTCCTGTCCTGCAGGAGGCAGAGCCCAGGGCCACGGCGGCTCATCACGTTCACCTGCAGTGGGAGGCCGGTCCTGTGCCCGGCTGCCGAGAGGGTGGGAGGGAGGGGGAGAGGGCGCGGGGCAGGGCCTAGTCCTCAACACAGCTAGATCAGAGGCACCTGGGGAGGTGACTGGACGCTGGGGCACCGTACCCCACTGACGCTCAGGGCTGAGCAGGTGGTCACTGGGGCTGCCTCGGGAGGACATCTCCGATGGCCCTGCTCCCTGCTCTGCTTCCCAGCCACGGACTGAGCAGCTCTTCTCTGCCGTGGTGATTCTGCCTTGGAGCCAGCCGACCGCGGACTAAACCCACCGGAACCACGAACCAAACAAAACTCCCCTCCTTTTAGCTGTGGGCATTGGGTGTCTCCGCAGTGGGGAATGGCTGATAGAGGAGAGAGAGACGAGAGGGGAGAGGGCAAAACCTTCCTTTAAGGTCGTGAGTTGACCTGCCCAGTACGGAGCTCTGGGACAGCCCCACCTCCAGAAGTTCACCCCGGGACCCCCTCCCTCCTCGCCCACACGCACCAGGACATTCACTGCAGGCCTGGCCTGACCACGGTAGCAGAAAGGTGGGGACAAAACACAAGTGTCACTCAGGCAGGAACAGAAAAGCCAGGTTCTTCGCACAGTGAACCCCCGCTGCCAACCACACTTTGCTGGGTAAACAGGACTGTGGTGAAGAAGAGCCGGTCTCAGGCAGCAGGAGCCGCCCCCGAGCCCGAGCCTCAGCACGGTGTCACCGGGGTTCCTGAGACGGACAGGGACACATGAGGGGACAAGCAGGAGGCACGATGGGAGGCAGGGTGGGAGGAAGCCCTCCTGTGCCTGCAGGGTCCCCTGCTCCGAGGATCCAAAGGCGCCTACCGGAGACGGACACCTGTCACAGGCAGGGCTGGCGGGGGCCGGGGACTGTGTCCCCGAACTGCAGCTTTTAAACATTTGGTTTCCTCTTCAATGGGGTGGCAAGACCAGGGGTTCCCGTGCTGCCCCTGCCCTGCCGGCTGCAGAACCTGGAGGACCGGACACTCACACAGCCAAGCTTTACTGTCCACGTTCCCCAAACGTGGACCAACCTCCCTGGGAACTGTCCTCCTCCAAGGACAGAGCCCTCGCCCCAGTGGGATCAGAAACCAAGGGCCGCCAGCGGGGTGCTGCGTGCCTGTGGCCCCAGTACTCTGGTCGCACATTCGGGCCAGGCTCGGGCCATCTAAGAGGCATCCTGTCCGGAGATACAATGTGGGCCGCAGATGGGCTCAGCGCAAAGCCCTGGGGGCCGTAAACCAGGAGTCCGGGACAAAGCCAACCGGTGCACACCGGCCTCTGGGCCTCCGCTTTCTCTGAGAGGTGGGGACAGTGATGTTGTCTCCTCGGTTGCCCTGGAGGCTGTGTAGTCACATCTCTAAGCCAAGGCCAGCAGAGGGACCAGTGGGCCACTGACTCCCGGCAGGCTGGGGACCCCTGCTGCTGCTGTGACCTGCCTGTTAGCTGGCTCCGCTAGGTGACCCTGTGCAGAGGCCACAGCTGCCCTGGGGCGTCAGGCCAGGACCCCAGCCAGGGCTGCAGGGAGGACAGGCCCGGGGTCCAAAGGTGGCGAGGCCAGGTCAGAAGCAGCCTCTAAGCCGTGGCCCCAGCATTCCGAGGTGACGGAACCACCCTACAGCATCTGGGACACGCACCCTAAGTGGTCACAAGGGCCCGTGACGATTGCTGGGGGTGGACTGGGTCCCCAAGTCCACACACTGCTGCCCCCACCCCAACGGCAGGAACACAGCTCAGTGAGAGCAGGGGTCCTTATGAAAGGGGGGCGCTGGGGCAGAGGCACAGGGCGGGGCCCGGCCTTGGAGGTGGAGATGGGAGGGGTGTGTGACCCAGCCAAGGGTCAGCAAGGACAGCTGGACGGAGCCCCAGGAAAAGCAGCAGGTCCTTCTAGCCACACAGGGACCCCTGCCGCCCCCCACCCATGTCTAAACATCAGGGCTTGGGCGGTGACCTGGTGAAAGCCAGGGGCCGGGGCAGAGGACTACAGCGTTTCCAGATGTCGCGGTCAGGGTGCCCTAGGCCTCTGCTGCCCGGGCCCTCGGCCCAGGTCCCTTGGGAGCAAGGCGCCCAGGCTTTCCAGGCACTCTCGCTGTGCCTGCACCTGTGGGGTTCACTCCGCCCCCTATGCCTCCTCCTACCCTCGAGGTCACCAGCAACCTTCAGAGGCCCACGTGGCAGCCTCCCCGCTATTTTCCGGATTTTCCCGGCTTCTCCCTGACCTCTAACCCTGTGACCTCAAATACCACAGGGGCATGGCTGTGACTTTCAGGTCCTTGCTGCGGGCTCAGAGCCTCTGTCCCCAGGGGGCCTCCACCAGGATGCCCCAGGCTGTCACCCCGGGGGACCCCCTCACTGCTCACTCCTGCCCCTCCTCCTGCAGGGAAGGACCCTTTCCCCATGGGGCGGCAGCTGGGCCTCCCGGCCCCCTCCCTCTCTCCCCACCCACGCGGTGGCCCCATTCTCTGTGACACCCTGTCCTCCCGCCCCACCCTGCCCTCAGCTGCTGTCGCCATGCCAGCCCAACAGGTCTGTCCGCCCAGTGCCCGTCCTGCCCGGCCTCTCAGGAGCTCAGGCCAAAGGTTTCCTGCGTTCCCAGACTTTCTCTGCAGTCCTCATCCGACCACAGTCACCCCCATTCCCCTCAGAATCCAGCTGGAGTTCCCAGCACACAGTCCTTCTAACCCTGGCTCCTGTGCTCCTCCCCATGCCCTCTGCTCAAGCTGCCTGCTCTCTTCCTGTCTCTGTCACACCTGCCACAGGGCCTTTGTACATACTAGCCTCGCTACCTGGCACACAGCCTATACCTGCCTGGCTTTCTCCCATACCTCCTCTAAAACCTGACTTACCAACCACCAAGTCACTAGCACCCCTGTGACCCCACATAAGCCTGACTATCCCAACACCTTATAGCCTATGTAATACAGCTTCTCTCTCTTCACGCTCATATTTCTTCCATATCACCACGTTTGTGACACTTGCTGCTTAATTTCTGCATCCTCCCTGGACTGTGCACCCCCAGGACACCGGGCATTTGTCTGTTTTACCTCAAATATCCCCTGCGCCTAGAACACGCACTCTGTAATAATCGCCCCACGTATGCATGAAAAGGAAAGAAAATAAGGCGCGGCCCACTCTGGGCCCGGCTTCCCGTGCCTCGTCCACAGGTGAGCGCCTCCACCCTCCTCCCACACACACAGCCCGCTCCACCGGAGGCCTGCAGCTGCCCAGGCACCTGGGGTGGGGAGGCTGAGCTTGAGGGCTGGACTAGTTCAGACTGGCCAGCAGCCCCAGCCCAGGGAGGCAGCCCGTGGGAGGCGCCTCGGAGTTTTCAGTCCTGCGGGAGTTCCCTGGTTGCAACAGGAAACAGACTGGGTCACCCAGGTGCTGGCCCGCTCGAGGTGCCACCTGGGTGGGGCAGGGCACCGGCACTGCCCAGGCAAGGCCAAGGTACTGGGGGTCTCTAGCTGTGGCCATGGGGCCCGGAGCTCCTGAGGGACTCAGCTCCCAGGCATCTTCTTAGCCCTTAACCTCCCCACCCTGGACCCCAACACCCTCACAGTCAGACAGGGCTTCAGAGCCTGGAGCCGGGCCCCCGAGCTGGGGGTGTCCCTCTTGCCAAGCCTCTGCGGCCTGCCAGCCTGGGACATTCAGGTGGGTGGGCTTGTGAGTGCCAAGGAGAGTGGGGTGGGGACCGCAGGGGCTCCCCAAAACCGACGCCACTGGGGGCTTCTCACAACTGAGACTAGAACTGAACCATGGCATGCGTTTAAGATCAGGCTCCCCCCAAAGATACCAGGTGTGATGGAAAAATACAGCGAAAGTTTAAAATGTTAAACATATATTATGGTAAAAAATGCAAGGCCTTGAGTCCCCGGCAGAACGTGCCCCCAACGCGCTCCTCCCGTCACCCTTGCCGCCTCCCGAAGCAGCTCTGCAGCTCCTCTTTCACGAGTGTCTTTAGTTTCACCGTCCTGGCTGCCTTGATGTCGAGTCGGTTCAAAATGCTTCCCCTGCGTGGTCACTTTGACTCCGGGGAAGAGACAGGAGTTGCCGGTGCCAGGCCTGGTACACGAGATGGATGAGGACACACGGAGTGTTTTAAGGAGCCCGCCTGCCCCTCCGACAGCACTCCACAGAGGCTGGCAGTGTTCCTGGCCGCACCTCGTGAAGACACCGATGAAAGAGGTCTCTGATGCTGCTTTAGAAGGTGGCGAGAACCAGGGGATGAGCCCTTGGGGGAGGGGGCGTTCGGAGGGGGATTCACGGTCTGTGTGTCCTTTAGTGCTTTATCGTGATGCACTGCTTGATTTAAACACCATCTACTGTGATCACCCCTTGTGTGCTGAGGTCCTCACCCTGTCACCTGTGACTGCAAATTTCCATGCAGCTGGGGTCTCTGCGGAAGCAATTAGTTAAGATGAGACTGTGCCCAATTAGCGTGGGCCCAGAATCCAGTGACTGTCATTACAAGAAGGAGAAAGTGCAAACAGACACAGAGACACAGGCAGATGGGGTGGCCAACTACAGGTGGGGTGGACTTCCGGCCCTGGGAAGGGCTGGAGGAGGCAGGGTGTCCTGCCCGGAACCTCAGGGAGAGGACAGCCCTGGAACACCCAAGTGTGGACCTCTGGCCTCCAGGATGGGAGAACATGCATTTCCGTTGTCGCAGCCCCATCTGCGGTTGGTTTTTCCATCAGCCGAAGCTCGCTGGACAAGGTCTGGGGGTGCTGCCAAGGGCATGGGCTGGGGCCTGGCTGTGGGCTGGGACCTCCCCGCTCTGTTATTATCAGGAAACAAGGGAGTGCCTGGTGTAAAGCTCTGGCCTCGGGCTGTCTCCCAGGCCGGGGTCCCAGGTGGGGTCCCAGCAGCCGGAGATGGGAGCCCCACAACCTCACCGCAGCGCTCACCCACTGCTCTGACCCCTGACCCCTGAATAGGAGGCCTCTGCAGGGAGACCCGGTGAGCTGGCCTGTCCCCGGGGAGGCGCTGGGTAGAGATCTGGACGCAGCAGAGCAGGGGTGAGGCCCCCTGGGAACCTGGGCTCAGAGAGGACAACCTCTGACCCGAGAGATGCCCAGGGGTTGCATTTGGGCACACAGGCCATGTCAGAGGGAGAATCCCACCCCGGTGTCTACCCCTAGCCTGACAGCTCCCACACCCTGCCTCTCTGTGATCTCCTCCCAGGCTCTATATCAGGCACAATGTCTCCAGGAGGGCTCCACAGCACCCCTCACCTGGGGGACCCCCTCACAAAGATGGCACCTTCGTGGATCCCCCTGTACCATCTCAGAAGCAGCAAATGACTCCTTTGAGCAAGGTCAGCAGCTAAGGCAAAGTGATCCAGCCTCTCCTCCCCAAGGGGCACAGATGCAGCAGCACCTGCCACAGGGCCTTTGTACTTTCTGCGTCTCCACTGGGATGTCCCTCCCACTGACCATGGAACTCCTTATCCTACTGTGTGCAGAGGGTGTCCCCCCTGCTGCATGTCTCCAACTTCACCCCAAACTCTCCCAGCGAGCCGGCACTAAGAAGTCCTCTCCAGCAGGCTCATTCGCGCTCCGTGCCTGACCTGAAGGGATGTCTACACCTCTTCTGTCTTCCGCCCACTGAGGCCCCAGCCCCTGGCTCATGGAAACTGGTATGAAGTGAGGGACTGAGTGACTCCCACCCTGGGGTCCCCACATGAAGATGAATGCTGAGCCCAGCCAGGGGTGTCACCCGGAACACCTGGAGGGGCGGGGCAGGAGGCTCAGGAGGGCAGAGACCAGAGCCCAGGCCACCAACTGGGCAGCCGGGCCCGGGGCTGGGTGGGCGTCTCTGCCATCTGTCTCCAAGCTGGTGTGGAGGAGTAGTGAGCCGTGCACCACGGGACGGGGTGGCACTGGGCGCTGTGGAGGCGAGGGCAGTGGGCAGGTGTGGCCTCTTGGATCTGTCCCACAGGCACGACGGACACAGCAGCACTGCCGGGTACGGCAGCGGGCAGAGCCCATGTAGAGCAGGGTGTCGGCCCATGCGAGCCCAGGCCCAGCACACACCCCACGCGCGGAGGGCACGCTGCCCAGCACGGCACACCATGGAGATGCTCCAGAACGGCCCACCGGGGTGGACAGGCAGGCGACCACACAGGACCACACGGTGGGTGTCCCCTGGCGAGGGGAGCCCATCCACACAGCCCCAGGGACAGCACGGACACCTCACACAACACCTGTGCAGGAAGCGGAGCGGGCAGGGTGACGCTGCTGGCTTCGGCCCCCACAAGGTTCGAGAACAGGCGACACTAATCCAGGGGAGGAGATGGACCAAAGGCACCACAGGAAGGCGCTCAAGGACCACTGTGCATCTTGACCCGGCACAATTCGCACAGCTGTGTGCTCTGACCTAAGCCTACACCACTGCCCGCGAGACACGTGCACTTTGCTGCATGCAGATTCTCTCCCAGCAGAACAAAGAAACAAACTACAGAAATCTGTTTCGTAGGTCTGCCGCTCACACTGATATGGGTTAGCGTTTCTAAAAGTTTCTTTAAAAATATATTTGGGGTTCAGCAAATGAGTAAACACATTAAGGATGAGGGGAGTGAGGCTTCTACTGGTGGGTGTGAGAGGTGGGATGTGCCAAGCGGGGCAGGACAGCAGAACAGGCTTATGGTCCCATGAAGCCAGGTGGTTGGGTTTGTGGGTGGGTGAATGGACAGATGGATGGAAAAATGGATGGATGAATGGACAGATGGATGGGTTAATGGCAAATGGATGCATGGATAAAGGACAATGGCGGATGGGTAGGTCAATGGATGAAGGACACATAGAGGATGGATGGACAGATGGATGAAGGATGTATGGACAGGTGGATGGAGATGGAGAAATGGATAAATGGATGGATGGATGGATGGATGGATAGATGGATGATGGATGATGGATGGATGATGGATGGTGGATGATGGATGATGGATGGATGGTGGATGATGGATGATGGATGGTGGATGGTGGATGGATGATGGATGATGGATGGA
>PVJX010042130.1:0-14305 GCA_004027295.1 Dolichotis patagonum
CATTGATGAATTGAGAGTTCTCATAATCAAATCATCTTCTCAAACTCTATCAACTGCCCCAAAACATGGACATAAGAGGATATTCTAGATTCAAATCAGAACACATGATTAAACTTTGCACCTTCCTGCTGTGTCTTGCCTGTGATAGGAATCATCCCTTTGTCTGCTGGGTCCATTTTGTATACACTGCTCTCCTGTTAGTCACTTGGGATATGGCTAGGTTATCACAAAGACTCGCATAATGTCCATAGTGCTTGCACCAAAGGTCTGAAATTATCTGTGGTTTCACCCATCTATTATGTGTCTTGAAGTGTACACACTGAAAATAAAAATCCTGAAAACTTATTTTGACATACACCTCCCTAAATATTTCACAATGTGTTCCTCAGTCAGTTGATCTTCCCTAACTAGTGAAGTTTCTTATCCAAAATGTAATTCTTGCTTTCTATTAACCTGCGGTTTGAAAGTCTCTTTTCTAGAAAAGAACGTTATCTTCTACTAAGGGTAAGGTTATAAATGACTAACAATTATATTTTAACAAATATGGGCACCAAAATCATGAAGAAGTGTAGTTTTCTTCTAAGATCTTTATAATCTAGTTCTGACATACACATCTATGATTTATTTTGTTTGTATATGGTGTGAGGTTGGGATTTGTGTGTCATGGGAGGTGGGAACCATATTTTCTTTGCATGCTGTGTACCCTCCAAACACCTATCCCACTGCTGCTAAAAGTAGTAAAAAAGTAAAACAAGTGGAGATTTTTGAATAAATAGATTATTTATATGTGTGAAAGTCAGTGCTTCAGCTCCCAAAGCCAGATTCCATGTTCTGTTTGTAACTAAAAGCCAAGAGGAAGTCTGAGTGGATAGAGATGATAAATTTATCTTTATAGCCATTCTATCTGGCATGCTACACTAACTATTCTTCATGAAATCATTTGCAAAAACTGAGACAGAGTAAAGGAAAATTATAAGCTTGTAAGCTTAAACTATGGGAGTATAAGCTACATACTCCCATCTTCTTGATTTGAATGCAGGTGAGATAAGTACTTGCCTCTTTGAATAGCATAGAACAATGTTTGAGTTAATAATGCTAGATTGTCACACTGATTCTTCTATCAATTCTGCCATAACAGAGTGGACCCCACCACTCTTTGGATGGCCCCAAGTGAATCCTACAGTTGAACTGCACAAGTCACTTTGCAAATCATAAACTATGGACAAGCCATGCCCAATTTCAAAGGAAAAGGGTAGAATTGGGCAGGAATAAAAATAAGGCATGCAACTGTCAAGCCGTCAGACTCAGCATTGCAGGCATCATTGGCCTGTGTACATGCCTTCTGTGGTGGGTCGCAGACACTTCGCCCCACCTTATTTACCCAAAGAGAATTACCGTTTACGTACATCCCTCGAAATGGTCTGTGAATTGCTTTACAATTATGATCTCGACTGGAAAAAATATAAATAGACAAAGAATGACATCCTTAGGGAAGCTGTCCTTGAGTGCATTATAATGCCATCTTTCAAATTAGAATGCAAGATTTATTTTTTTATTCCAGCCTACCTGATTAGAATTCCCTTTATGTTCTAGATTGAAACATGCTGAAAATTTTTTCTGTACTACAAGGCCCCAGAAGTTCTTTCTCTTCTGCTGGTGTCCAGAATTCTTTCTCTGCCACAGGCCTGCAGAAATTTTCTCTCTATAAGGGAAGGTGTTTCCCCTGCATTGCAGTTCTGCTAACTAGTATTCAATAGGCTCCAACCCCTGAATCCCCTCACAAATGCAGACATGGTGGGCCAGATGAATTGTGTTTTTAACCACTGACACAATTCTACTACGAAGTAGTAGAACATTGAACAATGTTCTAGTGTTATTTGGGTATAAGAAAGTTGATTTCAAGGGAGCTGAGCAAGTTGACTGATCAAATAAAAATTTAGTCCAAGAGTTGCTATAATGCATAGATCCCCAATGCCCAAGTCATGAGATTTCTATCTCTACAGCAAGCTGTGTATATGATGGATTTTTATTGCATGCTTCTTTGAATCGTTCTGAAGCCACCCCACCCACCTGGTCTGTGGGAGAATCTCTGGAAAAAAATGTCTTTCATAAAACCAGTCCATGGAGCCAAAAAGTTGGGGACTCTGCTATAACTGAGAAACAGTTACGTGTTCCCTAATCGTAAAAATCTGACGCTTACTTCGTTGGTCACTTTCGCCGTTGTGTAAATGTTGAAGAAGACGCTCAGACAAAGATGATTATGATGGCACTGGACTTTGTAACCATTATATGACTTGCAAAGTCTTGATCGCAACGTATGTAGAGTCAGTCCTTCCTGAGTTATGAAGTTCATTTAGGACTTTCAGTCCAATAAGTAGCACATGATTGTGTTAGAATCACTCTTTATTTAACCATATATTATTCTGTTATTCACGCATATGCTGTAACTAATGTCTACAGTGGATGCATATGTGTAACACTTCTTAATTCCTTGTATCATATCTTTACCCTCCTCCTTCTCTCTTCATCTTTGGTCTCCTTGGCAATTGAGAAATACCCACTTCTCTAATTCTTACAAACTTTAGCTGTGCTGTTTATTTATAATTTGGGTTTCTTGTATAACGGAGCCATGCGATATTTAAGCTTGTGTCTCATTTACTTCTTTTATCATCGTGGACTCAATGTGCATTCATTTCCCTACAAAGGACCCAAGTTTATCTTTATGGGATGGTAATATTCCACAATGTGTAAATACCGCAGTTTCCAAAATCAGTCTTTGAACGACTTCTATTTTGAGACTTCTTGCTTCCCTCCCTGAAAGTACTTCCTGTGTCTCCAAGTCCTTTTGTGTTTCTTGAACTTAAATTTTTACTGCTTCCTTGGCTATAATTGATAAGATTCTCCCGATCTATGCTATATCGTGTAGCGTAAAGACAATTCTGGTGAGACTGAAGGATACACAAATTCACAACTCCACCTTTCAATGAAATTGCGTTATAATTGGAAGTGAAGGTCATATCTATTGAAATACAAGAACATTATTCTCCCTGGGAAAATCTTTGCTGTGCACTTTTCAAATAACATGACTTCTGAGTCAGACATTTCCATTCCAAAGAAACATTCAAACTTTGTTCTTTTTTCAGGTTTTTATTTTTATGTGAACGTGTTTACAGTACATGTTTACATTCTTTGGATCGAGCTGGTACAAGTACATAACAGATCTGAACTCTTTTTTCCTCCCCGTTCCTTCCCCTCTTTCTACATGTCTGAGTCCCTTTCCCCTTGAGGAAATATCTATCTCCCTGATTCCTATTACCTTTGTCATTTTATTAGCAGTGACATAAAAAGCCTTCATAGGATTGGTCATAATTCATTCTCTCTTCAGAATGAATACTTGGTCTCCATAGGTAATCATGGAGATTCACCTTGAATTTTTTCATTGTTGCTGTTAAGATTTTCTTGTTGCATTTTGTTTTGCTTTCAGGTAGCAGGGATGGAACACAGGGTCTTTGCTCTGAGCCACAACCTCTGTGCTTTTACTGATTTTTATTTTAAACTGAGTCTCACTAAGTCCCTCATTGGCCCAGGCTCGGTTCAAGCTTGCAATGCTCCTGCCTCAGCCTCCCAGAATCATGCAATTATAAGCCTATGCCATCAAACCAGGGTCAAGTAGTGGTGCACAAAGAAATCTAATAACCTCAACAAATTACGGTAGAGAAATAGAGTTATCCTTCAGATTCTGGGGGTAACTGGTTCCCGGAGACTCCTTGGATATCAAGACCCATAGACCCTCAAGCGTTTTATATAAAAACGATGTGGTGTTTTTACACAACCTACACACATCCTTCCATAGGCCTCTTGCCTTCTGCAGATTATTCATAATCCGTAATGCGATGTAAATTCTATGTAAATAGTTGCTATCCTCTGTTATGGTGAGGGTAATGACTATAAAAAGGAAATCTGTGTTATGTTCAGTAGAGACACAAGGTATTTTTAGCAACTAGTTTTGACAAGTGGTTGTTTGAATCTTTGCATACAGATTGGCTCTAGAGGGCCAATTGTACCCCTTCTAAAAACTTTCTCCCCAAAGTCATTTCACAGACCTTCAAAACGGAGCTTATCAATACCAGTTGTCAGAAATTCTGTGGTGCAGGTAGAAAGGTAAAATTCCAAGTGGTAATTTCAAGGAAAACCCAATTTAGAGAGACATAGAGATGACCCTCAAAAGCCTGTGGCTGACCCATAAAGATACTTCAAGAAAGACAAAACTTTTGTTTCTTTCTTGGACAGTCTGGCCGTGGACCAAACTGGAAAAATAACAAGGACGTAGCTGGCTTTTCTGTTCCTGCTGGTGTCTATTTTTGTGTGCATATTTGGGGCAGACATATAATTAGGTCAGTGTGCTGCCTTCTCTGTGTGTGTTTCAGAGATTTGAGACCAACCCAGGATCTCTGCAGAAATGAGACTACCCACTCTTTATTTCCTCACTCCATCCTCTGTGCAAAACTTTTCCTCTAGTTCTCTTTAAAAAAAATTGAACGACACACATGACAAAATAATTTTGCCCTCATTTTGGAGGAGGCTGGTTCTTCGAAACCAGTATTACTCATGGAAGATTTCATAGCACCGTGTTGGAAAGACACCTTCCTCCTCCTCCTGCTCCTCCTCTTCCTCCTTCTCCTCCTCCTTTTCATCGTCCTCCTCCTCCTCCTTCTCCTCCTCCTCCTTCTTTGTCTTCATCTTCGTCTTTGTCTTCGTCTTCTTCTTCTTCTTGGAAAACCCCCATTGCTATACACCCACTTTCTCTTTCAAGGGAAAATGCAGTAAAAATCTTGAGAAAAGCAAAATTATAGAGAAATTACAATCTTAGGAGAGGATACTGTCTTGTCTGTTTTCTGTTGCATAACAAAAGCCCAGAGACAAGGTAAATTATATAGAAAAATGGTTACACGTCTTGTGGTCCTGAAGGCTTGGAAATTCAGGCACAAGGTCCCAGATATCTGATAAGGTTCTTCTTGCTACTTTATAACATAGCAGACATAGAACAAACATGCTAAATCAGAATGCTCTTCCTCATCTTAAAATCCACGAATACCGCGACACGAAGCTCATGACCTTATGCAACTAAAATCACCTCCCAAAAGCCCTGCCTCTAAATACTTCATAGTATGAATTTAGGAACTAAGTGTGTTTTGCACAAACTTTTGGGAACACATTCAAACTGTAGCACAACTTTTTCAGGGGTCCTTTGTCTGAAGGAATGTCCCAGCTGGGCCTGGGCATAATGGACATTTGGGATCAGATTATTCTTCATGGTGGCGGTTTTACCATGAATTGTGAGATTTTTCATATATGTTTAGTTTTGCTAAAGTGCCAAGTTGCTCCAATTGGGCTTGAACTTGAGATTCTCCTGCCTCAGCTTCCTACAGAGTGCTGGGATCATGGGTGTTCACCACCATGCCCAGCTCTTGATCCAGCTCCCTGCACCCCAAAACTATTTAAAGCCTCTGACTTATGTCGACACCTGGATATAAACACAGATGTCATGGACAAATGTTTCTTGCCAATCTCAAAGGACATTTGTGCATCACCCAGGAAATACCATGGTATGGGGAGGTGCTATGTACCAGACAATGAAGATCAAATTACTTTTGTTATTCCAAACAAGCAAGATGATATCTATCCAGGGGATCAGGGTTCAGTATGAGAAAAACAGCTGAAAGGTGATAAAGTTCCTGGCACTCGTTTTGTGCGGATTCTCACCCAGTTTGTAGCAGCAGGACATTGTGTGTCTGTCACTGCCTGATGCCTCTTATGAATGACTGTCCTCTTTTATGAAGGTCATCATCTAAATTTACCATCTGACTCCTTTGGAGTTGGAATAATCCTGGCAGTTGCAGCTACACCGCAGTCTTTTAATGATTATTTCCAGACTGTAAGACTTTAATTATGTGACACAATCATTTGGTCGGGCTCTCTCCAAACTTCGGTAACTTATCATTATGATTGGTTCTTAAGTGATTATTAGAAGTCTCTACGTCTCCTTTCTGGGTGCATTATTATAAACAACACAGCATCTAATCTGACACCCCTTTTTTACTAGAAAATAATAGGATTACAAACAACAACTACCAAAAACATTTGATCAGTGGGAAACGCTGTTGAAATGAAAAGGGTATAGGAATGCAGCCACAGGAGGTAATGTAAATGCAAAATTGTGCATGGCTTGCAGAGGCTTGGTCTACCCAAATACCTATCATGGATGTTCATGTTTCTCTGTATTTACAAAGCTCTGGGGAAATAAATGTCTGGGGAAGCCCGTGTCTCCATAGATCATTATCTTATCTTTATCCAAGTGTATTTAAGAGTCAGGAAATTCATTTCCTGAAACTGACCTGACTGAGGTGCTTATTTGCTTTAAGAAAACAAATAAGGCTGAGTAACTTCACTTCTGGGTATCCACCAGAATCTGATGTGGTAGGTCCTCACCCATGATCAGCAAAGAATAATTTGATGCAGCTGAGAGGTGGATGCAGCTCACATGTCCATCATAAAGTGAATGAATAAAGAAAATGCACATATAATGGAATATGATTCCACATGGAAAAGGATGGAACTTTTATGACAGGGTAAATCTACTATGTTGAGTGAAGTAGGGAAGTAATAAACAGAGAGATATTGTCCTTGGAATGGCGGTAAAATATCTCTTTAGGGGAGCACCATTTTGGCCTCTCTCTCTCTATATATATATGAAATGCCTGTACTATATATAGGTTTTGAAAACTGGTCATTATTCCCTTAAAAGCACACCTTATAATTTTAGTTAATGCATGGCAACGTTATAAGTTTCGTTTCCATGTATTTGTTTAGCAAAAAGCCTTTATCTGCCCTGGAGCTGATATTGCAAAAGGAAAATTTCATTTTCTTGCCTCTTAAATTCAGTAATGGAGGCCTTGCATATCAAACTGACCGAATACAGATTAGCAAGCGGGAAAAAGTCTTGATTTGCTTACACATAAAAATTCACAGAAAAATCTAACTCATGGAGATTGTTAAGGTTGGGGGTTGATGTTGCATCTTAAAAGATAAAGGAGAGGAAACAGACACGTTTTTAGAAAAGACAAATGGGCTGTAGAAGATGAGATCAGGACTAAAAAAAGTTGTGTGATGTCAGCTTAGAGCAATGCCAAATTCTAGTTAGGGTCAGGGCCTCTGGAATGTCAATCAAACCACCTCGCCTACAACAAGGACTTCACGTATAATAGTGGTCCACACTTATTTCATCACCACATCGAAGGTGAAAATTCTGCACTTCTAACGATAGGAAAGGTTTTAAGAGAATGATGTTTAAGGTAAGAGAAACAGCAAATTCCACAAACTGTCGTATAGTCGGAAACAGATGGCTCTGGGATGGTCAGTGTATGGAGTTTGGATTTCACATTCATAAGGGAGTTGAGGACTTTCACGGTGACATGAAAGTATTTAGTCATTAGAAATGCCACACCGGTGAGCGCTCTCCTATTATCTAATTTCTTGGCTAAAATCCTCTAATTTTATAAAGTCACTGATCTGGTCTTTTGCCACCCCCAAGAAGTCCCACGTAAAAACACTGTAATTTGGGCCAAAGTGTGACCAGCCATAGAATGGAAAAATTTCCTTTCTGATAGGAAAAATTGTACCAGACAGTTAAAGACCTGGGCTTCATCAGCCTGTTACAATGTGGAGAATGTGCCTCTGTGAATGCCATCTCCAAGGTGATGGAGATTGAGGCTTCCCACGGGAAAGTAGATTAAGCAGTCCTTCTCATCACCTGCCCGTAATGTGGAAGGATGGAGAAAGTCTCCATCTGGAAATTGAGATTCTCTTTCTGTTTTTTTTTTAAATCTCATTGTGTAGTTTAGGCTGGGCTTGAATTTATTGTGTACCCCAGGCTGGTCTTGAACTCATGGCAATCCTCCTGCCTCAACCTCTTGAGTGCTGGGATTATGGGTGTGCATAACCATACCCTGTTAGTAATAGTGATTTTCTGAAGAACGGGTGGAGACTTGTTAGGAGAAGGAAGAGGAAAAAGAGGAAGAGGAATAAGAGAAGTAAAATAAAAGAGGAAAGAACAGGAAAAGGAAAGAAATAAGAGATGCATATAGATATAACATAGTGCAACGCTTTAAGATTTCTAGTGAATTCTGTTTAGGGGTTAGGTAGTTTTAAAAAAATAATTTTAAGCAATCTCATTCTCCTGAGTTAGCTGATTCTTGTTTTTCACTTTCTCTGAACTATCTATTGTACAGCTCTGTATATTTTCAAAATACTAATGCAAAAGTAATTCTTGGAGACTAGGAAAGTCTTTCCTGTCACCCTGCAGCTTAACGTAAGATAATTAACTCTTCCCTTTCATTTTACTGGAGAAACCTGTTGAGCCTCCATGAACAAATTCATTTCCTTGATCCCGGTTTACATAATTGTGATTTTTGAAAGCTTTTCTTTGGGAAAAAAATCTGCATGGTTCTCTCAATCAGTGAGACAAGTCAAACTGTTTTAACAACTTAAATTGCTAAGACCCGTTTATTTTTATATCCTATTACAGATGTGATGTTTTTAGTCTTTGGGGAGTTTAATAATTTTGAGCCCAACTCTCTTATTTGTTATGGAGAAAGATACAGCATTATGACTCCTGGAAGGCGAATTCAGTGTTTGCAAGAGATAGACTTAAAACAATTAGCTAGGCATCAAACTTTGGGTTCAATTTTTGTTCTGGCTATAGGTACCATTCCTCCCATGAGCAACCATCCTTGCAAAGTGAATATCTAGGAAAAATCCAAAAAATACATGCGGTGTTCACAATCTCTTCGATGGGATGCCAGGTTTTGCTTCCTCTTCTGGTCTTCATGGATTTGACTCCCAGAGTTCACCTCCTGCTTTTGCTCATCACTCAGCTGACTGTGACGGGAAGTTTGTGTGGTGAGTTCTGATTGTATCCCCAGTGTTCAGCACTGGGAACTATAAGATAAAGAAGGAGAAATCGGTTTTTAAACCCATGTAGGTAGAAACCTCTTGATAGAATTGCACTTCTCTGCCAGTCTCAGCTGTGTAATAGGAGAGAGTGTCCAATTCTACCTATTGTTGCTTCCATCAGATTCAGTGTGTCTGTTTAAAATTTAGGTTTTTGATCTATTTTAATTTTAGCTTAGCACAGCATGAGAGAAATACTTCCAACTTTAATCTTAGATGGCCATTTTTTCCAGCACCATTTATTAAAGCGGGTATCATTCTTCCAGTGAAGATGTTTGGTCTGTTTCCCAAAAATAAGGTAGCTGAGTGTGTTTGGAATTATTGCTGCACTTTCTGATCAGTTCTATTGATCCTTAGTTCTGAGATTTTGCCCATAGCATGCTGTTTTATGACAATGGCTTCGTAGTATAATTTGAAGTCAGGAATTGTGACATTGCTTTTCTTGCAAAGAATTGTTTTTGCTATTCTAGGTTTCTTATGACCACCAATAAATTTGTGGATCATTTTCTCTAATTCGGTGAGTTGTGTTAAAGGCAGTTTGATCATTGGGATTGCATTAAATCTGCATAACAGTTTTGAGAGTATGCTCATTTTCACTATGATGGCTGTTTTGCTCCAAGATCAAGGAGTATCTTGCCATTTTGTGATATCCGCTTTGATCAAAACAGACAAAAAGGTCACTTTACATACTTGTTACATGAAAACTCAAAGAAGAAAAGGTTTTATATATATATATATATATATATATATATATATATAACCAGTGCACCCAACTATATAAAACAAATATTAATGGACATGAAAAATCAAATAGCCATTGACACAATTGTAATGAGGAAACTTAATACTACATTGTCACAAATAGGTAGACCAACTAGACAAAAGAGCAACAAGGAAATATCAAACTGAACCACACTTGTGAATCAGTGGATTTAGTAGATGTCTACAGAGTGTGCCACCTCATAAAATCAGAATGCACATTCTTCTCAGCTGCACAGGGAACATTCTCCAAAGTTGACCACATACCACCTATAGAACATGCTTAAGTAAATACAAAGGGATTGAAATTATTCCAGCATATTATCAGACCTCAGTGGAAAGAAATTGGAAATCAATGGCAAAAGAAACATGAAAACTATGTAAGCATATAGAAACTAAATAACACCCTACTGAATTACCAATGGGTCACAGATAGCATTAAAGAAGAAATTAAATAGCTTCTATAATTAAATGATAATGCCAGTATAACATACCAGTAATTATGGGATGCAAAGAAAACAGGTTTTGAGGGGAATCTATAGCAGTGAACTCTCACAACAGGAAGACAGAGTGAGCTCAAATTAATAGCCTAATACTGAACCCCAAACTTGTACATAGAAAAGAACTAATCAAGCCCAAAGCTCACATATCAGAGGAAGTTATAAAGATCAGAGCAGAATTAATGCCACTGAGTACAAGAAAACAATACAAAGACTCAATGAATCAAAGAGTTGATATTTTAAAAGATGAAATAAAATTCCTAAAGCCTTTGCCAATCTTATCAAAAAAAAGAAAGAGTCATGCAACAAGGAATAAAAAAAAGATTGAAATCACAACAGATCCAAGAGAAATCCAGAAGATTAACACCTACTTTAAGAAGCTTTAATCTAATAAGATGGAAAACACAGAAGAAACGGACAGATTCCTAGACACTCATGAATTATCAAAGATGAATCAAAAAGATATAAAAGCTAAAGAATTCAATATCAGTCAATGAAATTGAAGACATAATTAAATTCTTACCAACAAATAAAAGTCCAGGTCCTCATGCTTTGCTGATGAATTCTACAAAACATTTACGTATCTAATGCCACTACTCCCCAAGCTCTTTAATGAAATTCAAAAGGAAGCAAAAAAAATAAAAGGTCATTCCTAGAAGCATTACCCCAATATCAAAACCATAGAAGGATCCAACCAAAAAACAAAACCACAGGCCAGTCTCCTTAATGAACATAAATGCAAAAGTCTTCAATAAGATACTGGTAAAGAGAATGGAGCAAAACATTGAGAAAATTCTACACCATGACCAAGTAGGATTGATCCCAGGAATGCAAGGATGGTTCAACATGTCCTAATCAATAAATGTAATACACAATATCAACAGAGCCAAGTACAAAATCATATGATCATCTCAATAGATGTAGAAAAAGCTTTTGAGAAAGTCCATCATCTATTTATGGTAAAGAAAAACCCTATAAGAAGCTGGAATAAATGGTCTTTATTTCAGACTGATAAAAGTCATCTATGACAAACCAACAGCCAACATTATACTAAATGGAAAAACCTGAAAGCTTTCACTCAAAACCTATGGACAAAGACATCCACTATCACTACTTCTATTCAATACTGTTGTGGAAACATTAGCCAGAGCAATTAGACAAGAGAGAAAAAAATAAATAAAAACAATAAAGATAGGAAAGAAAGACATTAAATTATCATTATTTGCAGATGACATGATACTCTACTTAGAAGACCCCAAAAACTCCACCCAAAGACTTGTAGATTTAATAACTTAATACAATAGTATAGCTGGAGACAAAAATCAAAACTCAAAAACAAATAGCATTCCTGTACACAAATAACAAACTCACTGAGAGAGAAATTAAGGAAATCACACCCTTCACAATAGTGTCCAAAAAAATGAAATACTTAGAAATCAATCTAACAAATGAATTAAAAGATCTTTACAGTGAAATCGATGGTACTCTCAAGTACACAAAAGCACTATACATCTTCCTTGCAAATTTTGAAGTCTTACCTAGGATTATACTTAAAGTCTGACACAAATCACTTCAAATAATCATACAGCTGACAAGTTCATTTCTTGAATGATTGTCTTTTTATGCGTCAACCAAAAGTTATTTACGGGCAAATTAGGATAATAGGGGAAATTCCAATGTGAATAATAGTATATTCTAAACATAAAAGTACAGAAAATGTAGTAGCACTGTGAGTGATTTTCTTTCCCATAGTTTATGAATTAGGACCTGAAAGGAGATTTCTGCAACTAAACCCAGCAGTGACAATAAAATTAGTATTACTAGAATGAGTCATGTCTACAATGGTTGTGGTGCTTAATCTTGGAGAAAATTTTGTCACCCTGAATTGGACATGACCACAAACCTGGGCATCCCAGAACATAATCAAAGGTGTAAAACCACAGAGAAATTTCCTTTCTTTTTCTTACTTTTTCCTCTCCCTTTTGTCTCTTTTTTTGATTGTTATTGCTTTTCACATGTGTGAACATTATTTATTTATTTATTTATTTATCTTTGGTTTTGTTAACCCTTGCTTTATCTTTTCCTTCTTTGTCCTCTGTCTGCCTTCTTCACCATTCTCCCAAAACTTGGGTAACATTGGTTCTTTTTTTCCTTTATCTTTTTAAAATTTTCTCCCCTAAGTGTAAAATCACTTTATCAAGGAAAGGTTGATTGCATATAATTTTCTGATTTGTTTCAGATTTTGATACGTAACTAAAAAAAAAAAAATCTTGTGTCCGTGGTTTTAGGTGGCAAATTAACAGTTACCATGGTGTGTCATTTTCTGGACTATATTAGATGCTGTTGTTATTGAGGATTGTACTGTGTTAACCAAGGTAACATAGTTGTTGGGATCAGTTGTTTTTCCTTGTATATCAGTACCAAGATAGTCTGGGGTTCAGAAGCTTACTAAATTTATGAAGCCAATCCAGCACTGACATTCTGTTTCGTTAACTCAGAATCAACTGATTAGAGATCTTAACGTGTATTCAAAATGACACCTTCATAAATCCCTTCACCTTGGATATAACATAATTACTAAAGGACCATCCACCATGAATAACTTCACTCACCTGCAAAAACAGAGCTTAGGTACTAAGGTGCACAGACTGGGAGATGGAAATTGTGAGAGATTTCTTACAATTCTGTCTCCGTCTCTTAATATAAAATTCACATATTCTTTCGAGATCCCTTGCTATGCTGTAATGGGAATGAATTTGTCAGCTCTGTCTATGTCTACAGCAATGCAAATTTGATTTTAAAGGTCATCTCTCTTTCCAGTTTCACATGAAAGACTTAATTAATCAGTAGGTGCTTCTAACTAGAGACGTTGCCAGTTAGAAAAATGAGGCTCGCTGTGTGTGTCCCTCTGTTCAGTTTGTTGTTTGTTTGTTTTGAAACGTATGCTAGCCACTAATCTGATTCACTCTGGAGACTCAAAAAAGAGCCCATGTGTAATTCTTGGGATGGTTGGAGATGTGTAATTCTTGGGATGGTTGGAGATGTGTAATTCTTGGGATGGTTGGAGATGGCAAAATAAAAGAGCATCACTCATTGCTCAGATTTACTGCTGAATTTTATCCATGCCTGTAGGACACTGTATGAAGTCTTTCAGGGCCAGCTATGACTCGGGACTGGAAACCAATAGTAAAGATTGTGGAACTGGCAGTCTGAAATGGATCTTTTTTTTTTTTCACTCAAAAGCTTTTAATCTAAGGAAAGTCTAAAGCCTTCACATTAGTGGACTTTCCACAGGATACATTGTGGCAGGTTTAGAGATACAACAAGAAACCAAATCTCAAACCAGACAAGGGCGGTTCATGCCTGAAAATCCCAACACTCTGGGTGGGTAAGGTAGACAGACTGAAAGTTCAAGCCCAGCTTGGGTAATTCAGTGACTCAGAGAGATCTTATCACATAATAATCAATAAAACAAGGGCTGGGAATATAGTTCCGTGTGTATGTTCCGAGCTCAATCGTGAATACCATTCACATACACACATAAAGTTAAAAAAAAAAATTAAGAACCAAGGGCTCAGAATCCACCCAGTTCCAGTCTGCTTCTATCCAGGGTTATTTTGGGGTGAAAACTCCAATATATCACTAAGGTCTACTCAGCCAGGCAAAGCTAAGCAATGCTGTTGTAAACAAAAGACAAACAGTCCAGTATTTCTGTAAAACTAGATCACAGATGTACTTGAAATTCTTTGATTCCTGATAAAACCCTGGAGTCTGAGGAGAGAGAAAATCTCCTGATATCGAACCAAAATAAATAAATAAAAATAGTTAAAGGAAGATTTACATAAAGCAATTAGCTTCCAGAAAGAAAGCACAGAAGCAGGATGAGCGGAGTGGTATAAGAATTATAAGAATAAACTAAAAGGTTTGGACTTCCATGCTCTAGGAGGATGAGAGTTGGAATGCCTTGCCCTGTGTATGAAAACAGAATTTTCTTCTATAACGTCGATTTTGCTCTGCTGTTACTTGTATCCTTCCTG
>PVJX010042131.1:0-14325 GCA_004027295.1 Dolichotis patagonum
TGGAATCACAGGCGTGCGCCAGCACAACCAGCTCCTTCCTAGCTCGTGTGCGCTTGGGAATTATTTTTAAGAGCCGGTGTCCAATACCCATCCCCCCATCCCTACCTCCAGATGGTTCCAGATGGTTCCAGCTGATTGGGCTGGGTCGCCTGGGGTACTGCGTTGGGTCGGAGCTCGGCAAGCAGTGGAGCCACGTGGACACTTATTAGCAACCTCTGCCAGAGGCCTGAAGACAGGGGCAGGCGACAGGCAGTATATTTGCCATGTCGGCTTTGCTGAGTCATCCCCAGCCTTCAGAGACCAGCCCTCGGCTTACTTTCTCTATGAAATACCAGATTACTCGAGTCCGCATCATCTGGAATCTGGGTCCCAGATTCTCTCCTCTGAGCGCCTGGCACTCTCAGGCCATTTTCATTTTCAAAACTGGTTGGCCCCTCAATAGTTGGTATGTTTTCCCAGCTAGACTGGAGTTTGAGGCCACAGGTTGGGCAGTGTATTTGTTCTGTTCCCTCACTGGACCCAGTGCAGCACCCTACTAATGCAGCATCTACTGGATTGCTAGATTGTGGTAGATGCAGCAAGACAGAAGCGAAAAATATGCCCTCTGCTGGTTTGGCTAAAAAGAGCTTTCCTGTGAAAACCTGCAACGTGATCTGACCTCTATGGAGCAAATAAACATGATTTCTTTATCATGTTTATTTAACTCTAATGAGGATCCTAAACAGTATGAAGAAGTATCCTTGACTATATTTTTGTTTGTTTTATTTATTATTTTTTGGAATCAAACTCAGGACCTCTTGCTTACCAGGCAGGTGCTTATGCCTCTGAGTTGTATCCCAGGTCCTATTTTTTTTTTTTTCTTTTTTTGAAACAGGTCTCACTATGTAGTTCAGGCTGGTTTTGAACTCACTGTGTAGCCCAGGATGGCCTTGAACTCACAGTCATCCTCCTTGCCTCAGCCTCCCAAGTGCTGGGATTACAGGCATGTTCCATCACGCGTGGCTGTATTGGGTCTTGATGTCATGAAATATTCCACTTTCAGAAATTCCTAACCTAAACCACAAAGCAAAGTGGGGATAATATTGGGTTAAAAATAACAGACATTCCCAGATGACATAGACTGGACAGTAAAATATATGACTCCTATGTTATTCTTGAAGAAGAACTGGAAGAATGTAAATTCAAACATCCAGGGAGTATTGAATGACTGCTGGATACCATAAAAGCTACTAAAATGATTGATGATAACAGGATTTTATATTTTTACTTTAGTAGAAATTTGAAACTTGGGGAGGCTTAGGTCCATTGCGACCAGGTGTTTTATTGATGTATTTTCTTATATTAGAATGGCAGACATTACATATTATGATGTTCATAATATTTGTACTGTTTTCTTTCCTTATAAATATGGTACAATTAAAATATTAGAGACATTTGTAAGAGAGAATTTCTTCAGGAATGCTAGTCCCTGTAGTAAATATTTTCTGTGATGGAGATGCCAGGTGTTTTACTCTTCAGTTGGCATTGTCCTTGCATTCGTTATTTCCGTCAGTGCTGGGAATTATGTCAGTTGTGTATTAACCAACATTTTAAAACAAAATATGAAATTACTGGCACACATGCCACATATCTGTGTGAAATATTATATACATGTATATCATGATACCCCATCTTTTAAACCTATCTGCTATTTGTCCTGTCATTCATGGTTACATACATTTTACCATTTTTTAAAATTTATTTATTTTATTTTATTTTTATTTTTTACATTTTACCATTTAACACAAATTTCATCACTATCATTTTGAAGACTTTTCGCTAATAGGTGTAGGTTACCCACCCATCTCTTCAGAGAGTTTCTTCCAAACAGATGTTTGTCCTGTGTTCTAATAGTAAGTATGTTGGAAAAAGGGCTGTAAACATGTTACTTCATGAACTACCTCAAGAAAATGGATATTTTTATGTGTAGACACAGCTAGGACTCCTATTCATAATATGCTTTAGAAAAAACTGGGAATTTTATTATGAGAGAATGTTCTAGTGTCTACGGGGATAGAGCAGCTATTGGGTACTATTGAGGTAGGAGAAGAATCCAGAATTTTCAAGGAGCCATAGCTCACACATCTCGTTGTGTTTAAATGTCAAATCTCACGTGCGCCATCTGTCATCCTGTGATTTTTAAAGACACAGGCTTTGTCCTAAGTGTATACTGAAACATTATGTCCCGCATTTAGCAGGTCTGGCAATAGATACTATCCCAGTAAGTTTAAAAAAAAAAACAACACGTTCATGACTCAGCGCCCAAACAGGCAGTTCCAAAAGAAAGGATCGTTGTCGTGCAGAGGAGACAGGGAGAGGGCAAGAGCTGCTGTGTTTATTTTGTCATGGTCAATTTATTCTTTCCACACAGAGTCTTACCTCTAACCTTGAATCTCCAACAGTACGTTCAGCCACAAATCTCTACTGTTTAGAACCTTTGTTACCATTTAACAATGTAAAGCATATTTATAAATAAAAGCAGACATTTTTCCACCGAACTCCGTGGCTCTCCGTGGAGGGCTCTGGAGTGGACTTTTCAGCATCCCCCAGGCCAAGTGGAAGAACAATCCCAACTTCAGGGATCTGAGGGGACACCTGGGAGACCTTTCCTCTCCGGAGAGAGCTGTAAGAAAGAAAGAAAGAACTGCCGTGGTTGTCCTGCCACCAGCCTCAGGGTGAAGCAAACACGGAAGACGGCCAAGCAGAGATGGGTCTTTGTGGATGCCAGCTGTTCCCTCAGCTCGCTCAGGAGCTCACCCTCCGTTTACATGGAGACCGTAAATCGTCCTACTGGGGAAGCCGCTGGACTTCAAGTTCTATTACTTGCAGCTGGAAGCATTCTCACTGATAAACTATTCTTAAGACAAATGACTCACGGGGAAATAATCCTCCCAACTGATTAACTCTGGCCTCCAGAGATAATTATCTGGGCCATCAGATACATAAAAATATGGAGGTCACAAGATTAAAATTATAGTGGTTACCTTTAGGGAGAGGGTGGGGACAGTGACTGGGAGGGGGATGGAGAGGGGCTTTCTGGAATGTTAGTGATTTGTCCATCTGGGTGGTGGCTATGTAAGGATGTTTACTTTGGGATAAATTCATTGAACTGTACACTTATGATTTGTGTCCTTTTCTGCCCGGGAATTATAATTTTTTTTTTTCTTGAGGTTCTAAGAGTTGAACCCAGGTTCTTATACATGACAGGTGACCACTCTACTACCAAGCTATCTCCTAGCCCCTGTACTTCTGTTTTTAAAGTTTATTTAAAAAATACTATATTGTAATCAGACCTTAAACAAATTGCTTATATTGTGACATGGATAGGTATCACGGTCATTTTCCTATGCAGCCAAACGAAGCTGTGGGGACACACTTCCTTTTATAAACGGCCCCAAAGTGCATTGTACAGCTTTCCTGTTGCTGCTGTGTGGCCGGCACACTCTTATCTCAGCCAGAGTGTTTCCCCTTTTGGTTTTGGTGGGAGAGCCTCAATGCCTCACACACAAAGGACACCATCGTTTTTAGAATCTAGTCACAATTAATATTTTAAAAAACTAGAATAAAAAACAAAGAATCTGTCCAAGGAGGGCTTTGTCCAGCAGCGTTTTCAGAGAAGGATTTTAATCATGGGAGGGTCCACTCCAAAGAAACCACTGGGCTTGGAAGAAAGGAACCATTAGCTTCATGTAACCAATATCATTGAGACCTCTTGTTCATGGAGGAAGAGACGGGATATGCTTAGTGAGTGGCTTGTAGGAAGAATATAGGGGCTTGGGGTCCAAACTATGTGGATACAGGCCTGGTTTTACTGCAGAAAACCCAGCTAAGCTATGTTTTCCTGTCTACAACTGTCCGAGTGGACAACTGTGTCCAAGTGTCCACTGCGTCCTTGGACATAAAAGGAATATCTATCCTTAGGAGGGAGAGGACCCAGGGAAGGATCCTCTCATGAAACCACAGAGGGACTATGCTTGATTGGTGGTCAGGCCACAGAACCCTTTAGAGACGTGAAGTCCTGTCCTGTTGAGCTACCACGTAGACTCACAGCACCAGAAGGTCAGAGGGATGTGCAGACGTAATTATGTATTTATGCTCTACCTAACTCTTCAGAGTGCTTTCACATTATAGTCTCATTACAACCTCATGAGGCAAATTAGATATTATCAGAGAGACAATGACTAAGAGAACAGGCTTTAGAGTTGGGCCAACCTGTATTTGAATCCTGGTTCTGTCTCACTGGTGAATGGTATTACACAACTGACTTAGCTGGTTTCAGAGCTTCTCCCAGGGACATTTGTCAACATATGGAGACATCTTCCTTCCTCACTTCCTTGTTTCCTTCCTTCCTTCCTTCCTTCCTCTGTCTCTTCCTTTTCCTTTGGACTCTGAACTGAGGGCCTTGTCCATGCTAAGCTGTGAGCTGTAACCTGTGAAGGATACATCTTTAACCTCCTGGAGACATTTTCAATGGTCCCAACTGAAAGGGCGCCAGTGGCATGTGGTAGAGACCAAGGCTGCTGCTCAACCCGCCCAGTGGCTATGACAGCCCCCCACCCTCTGCCACCACAAAGAATTGTTTAACCCAAAATGTTCACAATGCTGCTGTTGAGAAATGATGTCTGAACCTCAGTCTTTTCACCTGAAGAAGTCGGGAACTTGATGTTCCTTCATTGGGTAGTTACAAAGATGAGATTAAAAATCAGTTGAAATTGGATTTTCTGTTCTTTTGGTCTCCTTTCCCCACCTGTTTGGAGGTCCAAGCTCTTATTACACATTTGTACAAAATCAGAGTTCTGTGGGCCAAGAGCCAATCACCGCCTTCACCCTTTGGATCATGATTCAGGCCCCATTGTGCACAGCATGATTCAGTCTCTTTGTCACAACTGATTGGATACTTGATCCAAACTCAAGCTTTAAGAATCCTTACCCCAGTGAACTTTATAGTTTGTACCAAGAAGTTCCAGGTGTGGGGTTCATGGTACTCACTTCCTCCCATACTGATGACACAAAGCCGGCCATTTGTAGCAGCAGCAGACAAGGTGGCAGCTGTAGACAAAAAGACAGCAATAAGAGATGGGGACCCCAAGTTCACCCCTGACTGCACCCTACTCTCAGGCAGGCCCTTTCTTCGTCTATGTAACACTTCTGCCATAAACTGGCTTCAACTGTGTCTCTGTGTCACCCAAGAGACACCAAATGATTACCGATACCGTGTAAAAGCACTTAGCATGATGCATGGGAATTAGCATTGGGTAAGTGGCAGTTGTTATTATTATACCCATTTTAGAGATAAGAGAGTTGAGACAGAGATTAAATAATTTGTCTTGTAAATTTGACCTGGACTATAATTCATACCTCCTGACGTTTGGGCCCTTCTTTTTATTTTTTTATTTTTGAGACTGGGTCTCACTATGTAGTTTAGGTTGGCCTTGAATTTGCAGCAAGCCTCTGACCTCAACCTCCCAAGTGCTGGGATGATAGACATGTACCACCACACCCTGCTGGACCCGGCTTCTGTTTGTCTATTCTATGACTTGTGAAATAAAATTTTCAAAAGAGGATGTAAGTAGATAACTACCTATACATGGTTCCAAAGATTTCAAAACACCCCGATGTATCCATTAAATAGGACAAGCATTCGAAAATTGGCTGCAGCCCGGAAAACCTTCCTGTGCCCCTCCCTGATGTGGATTTCCCTCTCCCTGCCCGAGGTAACCAATATCCTGTTTTTTGTTGTAATAATTGTTAATAGTTTTTCCATCTACCTATGTAACCTTAAACCATGTGACTGAGTTTTACTTGTTTTAGAATTTTATATAAATGAATCATACCGTCCGTGTTCTTTTGTAGCTTGTTTCTTTCAAAACCATATGAGATTCATTCTTTTCTTTCTATTTCTCTTCCTCCTCCTCCTCCTCTTCTTTCTTCTCCTTTTCTTCCTTCTGTACTGGAGGTCAAATCTAGGGTACTTTTCCACTGAGGTATATCCTCACACATGTACACACCCTGTTTTTTTTTTTTTAAACTTTTTATTCCTTGCTAAGTTGCACAGGTAGGACTTGAACTTGTGAGCTCCCTGCCTCAGCTTCCCTCAGTGCTGGGATTACAGTTGTGAATCACCACATCCAGCTTTGTTCATGCTCTTCTATGCAGCTGTGGTTCATTTATTTTCTTTGCTATATAGTCCACAATATATTTATCCAACCTATTGTTAACAGATATTGGGTTATTTCCAATCTGGGGCCAACAGTACTACTCAGCATTTCTGTTTGTCTCGGCTGGTGCATACAATGCAAGACTATTTCCTACCATACCCCTAGGAGTGGGTCTGCAGTAGTTGAGTCTTCCTTTGCTCTCTGCCCTTGTCAGCTTAAGTTCTTTTCCATACAGATACCAATACCTGAGGGCACTGGATAAAGTACGGTGTAGTGCTATAAGATGCCCAGAAATTTAAAATATAGTGTCCTTCCTCAAAAAATTGAATGTAGAGTAATCATATGATCTTGCAATTCCACTCCTAGGTATGTGCCAAAAGACTTTGGAAACTTATACACCAATGTCCATAATAACATTCTTCATAACAGCCACAAGGCAGAAACAACCCAAATGTTCATCAACTAATGAATGGTTAAACAAAATGTGATCTACCCAGAAGTAGAACATTCTTTAGCCACAGAAAAAATGAAACACTAACATATTACAATATGGATAAATTTGAAAACACAACGCTAAGTGAAAGAAGCCAGATGCAGCAAGCATAATGATTTCTTATATGTAATATCCAAACACACTTACACGAAACATCCAAAGTCAGGTGTGGAGATGTACACTTGTAATCCCAGCTCTGTGGAAGCCTACACCAGAGGATTGCAAGTTCAAGTCCAGCCTGGGCCACTTAGTGACTTAGAACTTGTCAAGAAAAAAAAGAGAAGAAAAGAAAAAGAGCAAAGCAAAGCAAAACAAGGAAAAGAAAGGACAAAAGAAAAGAAAAAAAAGAGAGGAAGGGAGGGGAGAGGAGAGGAGAAGGGAAGAGAAGAGGCCCAGAACTGACAACTCCATAGAGACAGAAAGGAGATTAGATTAGTGATTGCCAGGGTCAAGGGAGGGAGAAATGAGGGTTCCTTTTTGAGGTGCTGAAACTTTCTGGAACCAGCGCTGGTGATCTGCTAAGTTTGTGACTATACTAAAATGCATGAAGTTGTATTTGTATATGAATTTTATATATGATTTATATTTTAATTAAAATGTAAATAAAACCCAGCATCCTTATCATTCATTTATTTATTCCAAACACATGTCTTCAGTACCTGAGTCATGCCAGACATTCTCAGCCCCTCACTGGGGAGAGTTTCATAAAGAGGCCACTTTCAGCCGTGTGGACAGGCTTAGGAGAAACTCTAGTTGAATGCATGGGGAAGCATTTTGGGGTCAGTGAGAGCCATTAATGTCCCCAACCTGAAAGGGGAGCACATATCTGGGGGCTGAAGACCCATGCTGCAGTAGCGAGTGGGCCATCTGACTTTACTGACAATGCACCTCCCTCCTCAAGTGTGCCTCGCTTTAGTCCATGGTCCTGGAAGAGGGGACAGGAGCTAGGCAGTGGAGTCAGTGGGTACCAAGTGCACTTCTACAGCGGCTGCTGGCACCCTGAGATCAGTGCTCCTTCTGGGACAGAGGAGGGCAGAAGCCCGTGGGACAATCTGGAGAAACAGGCTGAGAATGGGGAATCCCCCTGGCCTCATAGACTTTGCATATTGAATGGAGAAGCTGAACAATCAAACAATAATAATTTTAGAATATAGTCAATAATGGGGCTGAGCTGAGTCACAGCATGCTTGGGTCTAGAACCTTTCCAGGCCTAGGAAAAGGTGCTGTTTTAGCATCAAAGGATGATGGAGAAGCCATTTATGGAGACTGGGAAGCTTGGCGAAGAACAGATCGGGGGGGGGATGTGGCTAGGTTAAAAAAAAAAAAAAGATCAAGAGGAGGAAAGCAAGAATCTCCTCTGGAGTATACCAAAAAGAGAGAACATATGCAAACACAGAAAGAGAGCTACTCCGCACCCTGAGACTCCTTGGGGCTCCTGCAGGCTGAGGTCGAGGCTGGCTGCTGGCTGACACCAGGCCTGCCTGGTGGAAGCCCGGACGTGTGACTGCGCCACCCCAAAGGCTATGCCAAATGCTGGCCTTGCTGCCCGCGCTCACCGTGCTCCTTCCAGACTCTCTGGAGACCTTTGCCACGTCCCAGGTCCTCCCTTTACAAAGGCAAAAAAGACCAGGGGAAGGGAGTGGCCCCGAGCACCAAATGTGACACAGCTTTGAATAAGCAGGAGCTCCAGTCTGATAGTCGAGGTGGCCTTGGGGCAAAACGTGGCCTTGTCAACTGTGGAGGGTGCAGAACCTACTTAGGAACGCACGCAGGCTGGCAAGGAATAGCCTGGCACTTGCAGCACCAAGACAAGAAAGCAGCCCAAGCCCCTGGCTGGAGCCAAGTGGAGAAAACCAGAGAGGACTCTGGATCTGAGCTGGCATGGGGTTCTTCCTACCAGGGGTCTTCGGGGAATTCTTGTCCCAGCCAAGCCAGAGCCCACCTTTGGGGTGCTCCTAGCCTGCACATCTTGGTACGTGGCAGTATTTTCTTCCATAGAGGTCTCTCCCCACTGGCTCCTTGCCTGGCAAGTTGCCCACAGACTGGAAAACAAAGGGTTATGGCCCTCCCTGGAGACCTAGGCTTAAGGGCTGGGCCTTGTGCAGGCTGGGCGGATGCTCTGTTGATTTTTTTTTTTTTTCCAAGTGCAGAGAATGTGACGGCCAATTCCTGTTGGAAGTGGCTTTGTTTTCTTTGGCGCATAATACACTTTTCCTTTCTCGTGATTGTTTCAGGTCATGTTTAGGATGATGATTCGCTTGCCTAATTATGTGCATACCAGAACTAGAGTTCTTAACCTTTTGGGGCATAGATTCTTTTGCAACCCAGATAAAAACTGTGAACCCTCTTTCTAGAACACACATACACACACACACACACACACACCACACTAAACATTTAATACCAATCCTAGCGGGCTGAGATCCTCTGATTAAAGAAAAGTTCTCCTACCTCCTCTTCCCACCCAGTGCTAACTTTCTTTTCAGTCCAGATCTTCAGATTCCCCTTCTTTACCCCTTGTAGGGCCGGCATCTCTTGGCTCCTGCCTGAATTAATCCCATGTGTTGAGTCCACTTAGGAGTGGGGCCCTTCCAGCTTCGGGCAGCCCCTGGTTGACAGCTCCAGGCCAGTGTGGCGCTGCAGTCTTTCAGGCAGCAGAATATCCCAGTCGGGTTTGTAAAACCCTTGTGTCATCTGTGCCTCTTTGTTACACAGGGGCTGGGCCCCCGGGAGTTACAGAAGATTCAAGAAGGGTGGCACAGCTTTCGATGAGGCTCTAGGGAGACAGGCGTGGTCTGGTTTTGTTAAATTCCAGAAGCAACTCAATTTGCCAAAAATGCCAAAAATAAAAGGACTGTCTAGACACTTACATATTCGAAGCTCTACTATGAAGACGCTTGACCCTGACATCATTGATTTACACTTCCAAAGGGGTTCCATTCTTTAACAAATGAGGACAGCAATGCCTGTCGTGTGCAAGGCTGTGTTCTAGGTACCCGGGGCATACAGTGATAAGATACATAAGTGCCAGATAATTACCGGTAGCAACAGCTGGAAGCACGAAACTAACACAGGGTAAACGATGGCAGATAGGACATGATCAGAGATGGCTCTGAGAAGGCAGCATTGGAGCCGAACCCTGAGCAGGTGCTGTTCCCTTATCTACTTATCCTGCTTCACTTTCTGTCCTTTCAGTTATGAAAACAGTAAATGGAAAATTCCAGAAACAAGCAACTCCTAAGTATTAAGTTAGATAGCATTCTGAAATGCAGGATGAGATCTCATGCTACTCCACTTCATCCCACCTGGAATGTGAGTCATCCTTTTGGCCTGTGGATCCACATTGTATATGCATCCCACCCATTCATCACTTGTGACATATTCGGAAAGAGATCACATTTACAAAACCTTTATTACAGTAAACTGTTGTAACTGTTCTATCTTATTAGTTATTATTGTTCATCTCACACCGCGTGCAATTTAGAAATGAACTGTTAACATAGATAGGTGCATACAGGAAGAAATATGTATAGGGTTCAGTACTAACGTATTTCTCCAAGAATAAGACCTAGCTGAAAAATAATCAGCCTTGAAAATCAGAAATCAAAATTGCCAGCCCCAGTTAGCTTATCCATGCCTTACCTGCCATCACTATTTTCCTGCTCAGTGGCTACTCTGTAAGGCAGGTAAGGACGAGCATTTGTTGAAGTTTCAGGCATCCACTAGGGGTCCTAGAATGTCTCCTCTGTAGTAAGAGGGAACTACTGCGTTGTAAAGGAAGCAACCATTTAAAGAAGGGCTCTGGGCACAGGGAACTACTGCTGTAAAGGCCCCGAGGCTGGAGTGATGACCTGCTCAAGGAAAAGAAAAGCACATGGGATGACCCCAAGTGCTAACAGGGAAGATGGAAGATGAGAGGGGAGAGGGGAGAGGGGACAGGGGAGAGGGGGGAGGGGCTAGGTCACATGGGGCTTTGCAGGCCAAGGGAAGGAGCTGAGATTTTGTTGCAAGTGTAACAGGCGATAGAAAGCATAGCAGCAAGCTGGGCATAGTGGCTCACACCTGTAATCCGGAGGCTGAGGCAGGAGGATCAATCAATGGGAGTTCAAGGCCAGCGTAGGCTACATAGTTCAAGGGCAGTCTTAACTACACATGAGACCCTGCCTCAAAAAATCAATCAAGCAATCATAGATCAGGGCACAGTGTGCATTTTAAGAGCTGGTCTCCATGGAGAGGAGCATCTTTAGGGAGAACTAGAATGGTAGTGGAGACCGGTAGGAAGCCAATAGGCAGTCCAGGTGAGAATGGGGAGTGTCAGTGGTGGGGAAAGATGCACACTGTTTTGCAGGTGATAGCACCTGGCACAGATACATACTGGACAGAACCTGAGATAAATGCATGGTGCTTAAGATCCGTGGAGGCTTTGGATGAACACATTTTAGAAGAGTTGAAGTTACAGAGATCTTCCCAGGCCAGAGTTTCCTGTTCTGACCCTTCTAGGAAAACGAAAATGAAAGTGAAAATAAAAACTGCAAATCCAAATCCTAAAAGAAAGTTGCTTGGATAATCTTGTCTCTGCAGAATGTTAATCGGCTTGATGGGCAGGAGGAGGGACAGTGAGTTGATGTATTAAGTGCCAACTTTATGCTTTAATTTCATCTAATCTCACAATAATCCTGCCAGACTCAGTTTTTTTTTTAAATTACCCTTGTTTTTTTTTCTTTTTAATTTTTATTAGTACATGCTTGCAACAAATTGTGATTAGATTCATCGTGGGGAGTTGGTACATATATAGAATACAACGTCATTCTTTTTACTTTTGTTTTTGATGTTATTTTGATTTTGTTTTTATTTTTTAAACTGGAAAAACCGAAGTTCAGAGAGGTTAAATAAATTGCCCATAGTTGCATAGCTAACAAGCAACAGCTGAGATTCAGTCCCATGGCTGTTTGATTCCAATTCTTGCCACATCGCCCTGGCTGGTGGGACCAGTTCAGCACATGGGGATGGCCCTAATGACACGGAGGCACCCAGGGTTCCAGCTACTCCCTGGGTAACAACTGATGTCCTTTAGGGGTCCCCTGTTCAGACCATGGGGTATGCTACATACAGTGATGTTCGCAAGTAGCTTTTTAAGGTTTTCCTAATGGTCAAGCTTTAATGATTCCAAAGAATGTAATGAAGAAAGAGGGAGTCTGGCTCCCGAGATAAACAAGCTCATTATCTAGCAATGAATCAACTGGAGTGAAATCAATTAGGGATGACTGGCAGGTAGAACCGATGTCAACTCTTTGGACTCTTTTGAAATGAGAACTGATTCACCGAGCAGCACCTAAGAACCAAGACCTCATGACAGAGACTATATAGTAAAATCCACCCTCAGTGCTCAGGAGCCAGTAGGAGGGCCCTGGGGGTACCCGTGTTTCCAGGGAGACCCCTGAGCTGTCCCTCAGCAGCACAGGACTCTGTGTGACACCAGGGTACCCCAGATCTCAGAACTCCCTTCTCCTTTCTGCAGAACTGGAGATCAAACCCAGGGCCTCATGCATGGGGGCAAGCGCTTCACCACTGTGCTACACCCAGCCCATGACTCGGGGCTTCTCAGAACCTCCTAGAAGGGAGTAGGTGTCAAGGAAGGGCTGGGCCAGCGTTCTCAGTGACAGCACATCTGAAAAGCCAGCTGGTCAAGTAAGACCAACAGGCTAATCACACCTGGGGTTACCAGGAAGAACATGGTACTGCCTTCCTTTTCTCTTTTTGGTGCTGGTAACTCTCTGGTAGATGAGTATGCTGCTACTAGACAGCAAGCTCCTGAAGGCTGGGGGCATTATAGTTTCCCCCTCATTATTTTTACTGTACTTTTTACTGAATTAACTCAGACTGACTGACAAATCCTGTGTCCTCCACAATTTGACATTTCAGCTGCAGTCAGAAGCCCACAACTGTACATTGAGAGGCATTTACAGGAATTTAGGAAATTAGGCATTTAGAGCTGTCTAAATGGAAAGGTTTGCTTTCCGCATCCACAGGATGGAAGAAATGGGGTACATTGCAGAATGTGGCTGTCAATATTAAACAAAAGTATGTATGTAAGTGTTCAGTGTGCATTCTGCCTTGTATAAACACCACATTCTCTTTATTCACTATCACTACTCCAACAAAGCACTTGAAACATTATTAGCAAGAACATTTAGGCAAGAAAAAGAAATAAAAATAATATACATAGGAAAGGAAGAAGTCAAACTATCACAGGTTTTTTGGAACAGCAAAAACAACTCTGGGTGACAACGGTTAGGCAGTTTACATCATAATCTTTGACTCAAAATTATACTACAAAGCTACTGTGATAAAAATAGCATGGTACTGGTGACAAAACAGACCGAAGGATCAATGGAAGAGACTGCAAAATGCAGAAACAACTCCAAACACACTCATTTTGGTATACAGCAAAACTTAAATGAGTAAACATTTCTGTAGCTGCCCTCAACAAATTATGTGGTATTTTATTTCAATTTGTCTAATGGGAACCCACATCACAACACTAAAATGTGAGATATATATATATATATATGATATATAATTTTAAAATTATATATTATATATAACTACATATACAAATTATTGTATATTATATATATTTGACAATATTGGGGATTGAACAAACAATCTGGAGCCTTCACATTGAGCTGCATCCTCAGCCCTTTAAAATTTTTTATTTCAGCTTTGAAACAAGGTCTCCTTAAGTTGCTAAATTTCCTATTAGAAGTGTGCACCACCATGCTCAGCTTCAATTTTACTATATTCTTCCACTATTTTATTTCAGATCATTTTCATTCTTCCAAAAAGAAACTCTGTACCCATGAACAGCCACTCCCTATGTACCCAACCCAGCCATTGACAATCACTATACTCCTGTAGCTACGGATCTGCTGGCTTCAGTTCAACGGGACCAGAATAGAAGCAAGGCTGGGACACTCCTAGCCACCATGCAGGACAAAGTCCAGAGCAGGAGTTTAGTCGGTCCAGGTTAGGGTGATGAATTCCAAGAGCACCTAGGACTCCTACATGTGACCCGCACCCGATGTCGCCACTCCCTCAGTCCTGTGGAAAAGCCCCTCACTGCAGTCCACAGCCTGTGGACCAGAATCCTGAGGGTCCTGAGGGCGGAGTGGGGGATGCACTCCCTGGGGACACTCCAGCAAGCCCATCACAGAAATGCAGATCAGTGAAGGAACTTAGCTCTGTGTCCGTCAAGGTGGGGGCTGGAAGAGCCTTTGGAACTGACAATGGACAAGAATAGCCCCTAAAAATAGTTCTCATGGCAGCGCGAAGGACGGAGAGGACATGGGGGGTGGTTTGTGTCCATGTCCCTACCCTCTTTTCAACTTAGGCTCCCCTGGTGCTTTGGAAATGCTCCTGACTCACTTTCTTCTCACCTCCTTGGGAAAGTGTGGACAAGGACACTCCTGGGGAAGGAAGAGGACAAGAAGACACAGCCTCCGCTGCAGGCTGGGAGGAGGTGGGCCGGGCAGCGCGAGTGGGGTCGACCTAGAAGCCTGCAGGCGGCTGTGCAGGCCCCTGCAAACGGATGTGCAGCTGGTACCAAGAGCTGCCTGGGGAGGGGAGCAAGAGAAA
>PVJX010042132.1:0-14321 GCA_004027295.1 Dolichotis patagonum
TTTTTGGTGCCGGGGATCAAACTCATGACTTGCCAAGCAGGGACTTGCCAAGCAGGGACTTACACTGCTGAGCTAAACCCCCGCCCCCATCTGGCTGGTTTTGAATTCACTGTGTAACCCAGGTTGGGCTCAAATTGAGGTGATCCTCCTGCCTCAGCTTCCTAAGTGCTGAGACTATGGATTATGTGCCACCATGCCCATTGCAACTCTTATTTGAACTGAGAAATGCCTATCTTGGGTTGTGCTATAGCTCAGATTTTGAAAGGCCTACATATTAAAGGCTTGGTAACTAGTCTGCGGCCCTATTGGACCTTTAAAAAATGGGTTTGCTGGGCATAGTGACTGTTAGAGGTTTTTTGGCACAATAGAGAAGCAAAAAGTAAAAAAAAGAATGGGTTTATTGAGGATGTGGAAAGGAGCACACAACCCCTGGCGTCTCCTTTGACCACATACAGGAGTGGGGCTGGGGGAGCATATGTGTCCTTTCGCCCGATGTGGCACTTGGGGCGAGCATTTATGATGTGCAAGGAGCTGACTGGAATTTTGTTCATGTGCACAGGAAAGGACGGAGGAAGTGGTAATCGTAATCGGGGAAGAAGGAGGAAGTGGCCAACAAGGTAAGCAGTCCCGATTTGGCCTTCCACCATATTAAACTACTGCCATAATGTCCTGTATTTATTCTTGGGCAAAACTCATGACATGAGGCTGTAATCCTAGTACTACGAGAAGCCAAAGGAGAAGGATCTCAAATTTGAGTCCAACCTAGGCAAACTCTCAAGATTTTTTTTGTTTGTTTGTTTTTTTTGTTTTGTTTTTTGGCACCGGGGATTGAACTCATGACCTCACGCTTGCCAGGCAGGCGCTTAAGCCATTAAGCTAAATCCCTGGCCCATAAGGAAATCTATGAGACCTCGCTCATTTTTTTTTTTTTTTTTTTGGTACCGGGGATCGAACTCACGACCTCACGCTTGCCAGGCAGGCACTTAAGCCACTGAGCTAAATCCCCGGCCCTAAGATTTTATTTCGAAATAAAAAATAATGAGTCTGGGGTTGTAGCTCAATATGAAGGCCCTGGGTTCAATCCTTAGTATCCAAAAAAAGGAGAAGAAGGAGGAGGAAGGGGAGGAGGAGCAGGAGGAAGAGAATAGTGGTACACCAGGCATGGTGGTGTGTGCCTGTCATTCCTGTATCTTAGGAGGCTGAAGCAGGAAGAACTCAAGTTTGAGGCTGGCTTAGACATTTTGCTAGGTGTCATCTCAAAATGAGAAATAATAAGTTCTGAGACTGTAGCTCATTAGTAGAGCGCTTGGCAAGCATGCATGAGGTCCTATGTCCAGTTCCTAGGAGAGGGAAGGGGAAGAGGAGGGAAAGAGGTGGCCCAGGTGAGAGGAAGTTAGGTCACTGGCACCCCTTCCTGTCTCTCCTGCCCAGCCTCCACCACCATGTGCTCCTGCTGTCACATACGGTGTTGCTTCAGGCCCAAGTGCCTCTGGCCTTAGGTAGAGTTCTGCTGTCCTCCTTGTCAGGTGATCTGTAGAGAACCTCTTCCCATCCTTGT
The DNA here is from genome assembly GCA_004027295.1 of Dolichotis patagonum. Lineage (NCBI taxonomy): Eukaryota > Metazoa > Chordata > Mammalia > Rodentia > Caviidae > Dolichotis > Dolichotis patagonum. Next base: position 1,559 of record PVJX010042132.1, read on the forward strand.
CTCAGCCCAGGGGGGTTATAATTGTAATCCCAAGGAGATGTTATTGCAATCCTAGTGAGTTAATTCCAAACTACCACTTCCAGTGCAACCCTTGGCATGAAGAGAGAGACCAAGGGGTCCTAAGTCCAGCCAAGATGGTGGCTCACCAGGACAAAGGCATCAGCCCAGACCCCTTACCAAGTTTTATTAATTCTCCATGAGGGGAGTGGCTCAGGGGTGAGTGACAGTGAGAGTGGCTGGAAATATGTGGCTGCCATGACTACTGTGAGCTGGGCCAGGTAGGAGGTCTGAGGTCACCTCTGAGATAAGCAGAGGGCAAGAAATGCAGAGAGAGAGAGAGCAATCTGCATAACACACCTGAGGCAGTGTCTGATATTTGGGGTTGATGCTTCAGTTCTGATGTACAATCCTTTTTGTCCTGGGAAGTCACAGCCTCTTCTGGAGGCTCAGTCCCAGCTGACAGGGTGGAGCACAGCTCTCCACCCTGCCCACTCAGCTCAGCCACGGATTTGGGGGGTCACTGGGTGGGGTAACACTGACCTGTCTCTTTGCTTCAGAGATCACACATCAGCTCCTCAGCCAGCCCCATTTACATTGCTTAAAGCCAATTGAAGGGACAAAGAAATGGCCCGGCCAGCTCTGTACATACCAATACATGGAGATAGGGCCAAGTTTACCCAAAATGGAGATAGTTACTCTTCTTTCAAGGAGAGCCCAGGAGAGTCATCTCTGTGGTTCCCCACAGTGATTACCCCCGGCGATTTGTCACCATGACAGAAAGCTGAATCACATAGGCTGCTGAGACCAAACACTGCTGACCAGGTGGCCTGTGAATTATAAACATTTATTGTTTATTTCTCCTCATGGGTGGGAGCCCAAGATCAGGCACCCAGATTCAAGGTCTAATGAGACCCAGTTCCCTCCACTGCAGCCTTCTTACCAGGTCCTCGCATGGTAGGGGAGCTGGCCAGCTCTTGGGGTTCCTTTTACCTTCAGAAGACTCCATGGTATCGGGGATGGGGGAGGCGTAGACCTTCAGTGCTGACTGGAGTCACACTGCCACCCCAGGCTCCGTGAGGCCCAGTTCCCTCAGTTAGCTGTGTGTCACCCCTCAAGGGGACTTGTCCCTCTTGTTCCCCTAAAACCTTCCTGCCACTCGCCCCTCCTCCTGCTCCTCCACTCCGGTACCCTGGGCCTTTGCCCTGGCCTCCCTTGGTCTGCTAGGAGCACGCTCCCCCCAGAGCCCCGTGAGGCTCACACTGTCCTGTCTTGGTGCAGAAGAGCATCCCGGGAGGCCAGCGTTAAGGCAGTGGCCCTACAAGTTGGGGCCTTAGGATCACTGATTCCTGAATGTACACTTGGCTGGGGAGACGCTCCCGGGACCAGGAACTTTGCTGTGAGATTTATAGCAGCGGCAACCAGGCCTTACTTATGCCAAGCCACCAAGATCTGGGGCTTAGCTGTCCATGGGCTGTCTGGGCCTAAGTGGTGAATGAGGAGACCCGCAAGCCACGCGTCACATACTGGGCACCTGAGTCTGCTCTGAGCTCAGTTGAGGAGGAGGGTGTTGCTTCCTGGGGTCCCGGATCCCCAACAGCAGGGCCCAGATAATGCTGTGGGCGGAACTGGCCATGCACTAGATACATAAACTGATGTGAGAGCACTGTTGTTTTCTAGACAAGAGAGCAAAGTGAACTTTTTTCCCCCCACAAAGTTTCACTTTGCAGTTTAGGCTGTACTGGCAGCAATCCTGCTTCAGCCTCCCAAGTGCTGGGATTACAGGTGAGAGCCACCATGCCTGGTGAACTATTTTTTAATGTCAAAAGCAGAACAGCCTGGAGAAAACTGTACAATATTCCACCTGTCAACGACAGCCTGAAACACAGGTTGGCCCTTCCACACACAGTGCGGAGAGGCCCTCTCCACACTACACATGTTCTCCTATTGTTGCAGGAAATTTCCTAAGCCAAACCAAGCCAAAAGGAAGACTGCACTGAGCAGAGAAAGCAGCATTTAATCTTTACACCAACAGACCGCGGCAGGGATAATTCTTCCCAATCAACCACCCTGAATCAGGAGGGAGTTTAGTCTGTGTAGAATTAGAATCGGGAGGTAAAACGCAAGTGACCAAAGGTTACATGACGGGCTACATACATTGGATCATAGATTGACAGTCAGGCTGGTCTTGAAACAGTAGGAATATTCTGGGAACCAGGGGAGGAGGCTCTTACAGGATGAGTCTACTTAAGGGAATTACCATAATATAGGAATTGTTCCAGAGAGAGATCCTTGACTGAATGAGCGTGATTAAGGACATTACCATGATATAGAAATGTTCCGGAAAGAGAGCTTTGACCAAATGAGCCTAGGTCAGCCCAAGGTGCCCTAAGGTGCAGGCAATTGCTCTGACCTTGTCAGGGTCAACTGAATTTACCAGAGACAGCAGAACAGCAACTTGGTCAGGGTCCTCTAGAAATATCTATACATTTACCATCTCTGGAAGGCATTTCCACATTATAACTGTGCCCCAACACTGTAGCCTCTTGCACCATGGCCCTACTATCCTAGCGGCAAGCGTTTTGAGGCAGCTTCCTTCTGGTGTCTATCTTGACTTCAGAAGCCTGTCTTAGGTTTCCCCAGTGGCTGAGTTAGTGAACCATGATGGTCGGCCTTCATGAAAGAGGAAGTCAGCGGGCTCCCTGACCGAGGGCTGCAGAAGTGCTACAGTGCTAACGGGCTGACCTGCTCTTGCGCCTTGGGAACTTGGAACCTGAAGCTGCCTCCTGAAAGGCAGCCCCAGCAGCTCTGAGCAGCTGGAGGTTTGATCTTCCTCCTCTGAGGAGCTGGCTTCTTCACTGGAAACCGTCCCTCCTCGCAAAGAGCCAAGCTTGGGCTGGGGAGCTCAGGACTAGTAAAACTAAGCATTGCCACTTTGTTACTCTGTCATGTAGCACACGTTATGTGAGGCTATATTGCACCATCATGGTGTTTGTTTGTTTGCTTATTTTGGGACAGAGTTTCCCCACGCAGCTCAGGCTGGCCTGGAACTCTCAGTTTTACTCTGTCTCAGCCTCCTAAGTGCTGGAATTACAGGTAAGTGGCAACACACTAGGCTACCATGTTATAGGGATTTTCATTTCTTTTTGGTACAGGGTCTTGCTGTGTAGTTCAGGCTTGACGTAAACTCACTGTGGAGCTCAGCCTGGCCTTGAATTCATGGTAACCCTCCTGCCTCAGCCTCCCAAGTGCTGGGATTTGTATTGTTATTGTTTATAATGGGAGAACTAGCATGCTTGAGGCCCTGGGCTTAATCCCTAATTATGGGGGAGGGAATGCTTGGATTAATGAAAAGGAAAAAAAAGGCCCCGCTGTGATGATGTATGCTTGTAAGTCTAGTACTTGGGAAACAGAAGCAAAAAGGTCCCAAGTTCAAAGCCAGCCTGGGTTTCATACTGAGACAAGTACAGCATTTATGTTTTTGTTTCTATGTTAAAATATCAGAAGTCAGTGGGCATGGTGGCCCACACCTGCAATCCTAGCACTGTGTAGACTGGATAGTATCTCTCTAGCACTGGCTACCAAGTGAGTTCAAGCCCATTCTCAACTACATAATGAGACCCTGTCTCAAAACAAATAAACAACAAAAAAAATCAGAAATCTGGTGTGGTAGCACGTGCTTATAATCCCAGCATATGGGAGGCTGAGGCAGGAGAATCATGAGTTCAAGGCCAGCTGGACAATTTAGCAAAGTCCTATTTCCAAAAACAAGTAAACAAACAATGACAACAAACTCATAACAAAAATACTATATGCTTTTCTTTTTTTCTTTCTTTCTTTTTTTTTTTTTTTTTGAGACAGGGTCTTGGGGCTGATGTCAAACTCATAGCAATCCTGTCTGAGCCTCCCAAGTGCTGGGATTATAGGTATTCCTATGTACTTTTTTTCCCTATATACTTTTTACCATTACATTTGTATCTATGTAAATGTATACAAAGAATTCCAAAAGGTGCTGCCTCAAGCCTTCAAAAGTAGTTATTTCTCTGGGCTTTTAGATAAGGTTATTTATTTGTTGTTTTGTTTTTTTTCCCTCTAGTTCAGAAAGGACAGATGTACATGTATAGGTTTATGTATGCCTAGAACTTCACCTAAAGAGTTTACAAGAATTGAGTTTAGTGTGTGTGATAGTATGAACAACTACCCTGGAATGAGCACGAGACATACTCATAGGAGCATGAGACATCCTGGTAGCCATTGATGATTTCCTGGCATTTTGATTCAAAAGCCAATAATGCTTTTATTCTTGGTTTTGATTGGTTTTAGTCTGTTTTCAATTCTTTGATTCCAATATGTATGAAGATATGGGCAGCTATTTTGAAGAAAACAAGAGACATCATGGTAGCCACTGTTGACTTCCTGCTGTCTTTTTCTGAAATCCTGTGTTATTTACATTGTTTTACTCTGCCTCACTTTGTTCTGTTCTGTTGTTTTATTCTCTTTATCAATTGTTTTTTGATATTTATTGAGATAAACATGGTTTTTGCTTCTTTATTTGGCTAAGATAGTGAATTTTATCATTGCATTTTCAAATGTTAATTTAATCTTTCTTTCTTTTTTTTTTTTTTGGTACTGGGGATCGAATTTACAACCTCGAGCTTGCCAGGCAGGTGCTTACACCGCTGAGCTAAATCTCCATCCCTGTTTTATTCTTTTTAAAATAAAAAAGTAGTTATTTCTGGGGAGGTGCTTGAGACTAGAAATTGTAGTCAAGACTGTTTTATTGGGGCTGGGGATTTAGCTCAGTGGCTTGGGTGCCTGCCTGGCAAGTGCAAGGTCATGAGTTCGATCCCCAGTACCAAAAAAAAAAAAAAAGACTGTTTTATTTTCTTATTATTTTATTTTGTGTGGTACTGGGAATTGAACCCAAAACCTTCACACTGAGCTACGTCTCCATCCCTTTGAAAAATATTTTTCTTTGAGCTGTGCGTGGTAATCCTAGCGGTCCTGTAATCCTAGAGATACAGGGGACATGCTGGGTGTCAGATACACCGAGCTCCTGTTTCCCCAAGTCAAAGAATGAGTTCTAATATTGGAAAAAAGGAATGGGGAATAGGAGTAGCTCCTGAGAGACGGGGGGGTCCCAAATGGGGTGCCAACAAGCCCACCTCTCAAGGGAAATTTTATAGAGCAAAATCATGAGGCAGGTACAAGGTGGGTCACAATTATGATCAACCAATAAAGACTGCAAGGGTGGGCACTTAAGTAACATCGATCCAGTGGTAGCAAGGGTACTACAGGTGCGTCATTAACCTGTCTTAGTCTTATCTTCTGTCTTAGTAGTTTTAGTCTGGGTGGTTTTAGTCTTAGTAGTGAGGGAGAGGATGGCCCACCCTAATGAGATAATGGGAAATCTCAAGACGGTGATGCCAATACTCCCAAGCCTCCCTCACCCCTCAAGGAAGTATGTAAATCTAGCTATGGGGACTTTCATCTTGAATGTGCCTCCAGCCACAGACCTGCTACTTCTTATCTTCTGCACTGACTCTGTCGAGGGCCCAGCCTGACTGCCTATTGTATTTCTACCTCATGTAGCTATCGCTAATACTAGCACCTGGGATGCTGAGGCAGGAGGATGGCTACAAGTGCAAACCCAGACTGGGTACATAGTGAGTTCATGTGGCCTACCTGAAATAGAAAGTGAGATTCTGTCTGAAACAAAACAAAAACATGTAAAGATTGCAGTTGGACCAGGACTTCTATAGAGAAAACTTTCCCACCCTCATTGCAATCCAGGAAGGTTTATGTTTGTAATCCCCAAGATGTTATTGGAATTCTAGTGATTTAATTCCAATCTACCACTTCCAGTGCAACCCATGGTGAGAAGAGAGAGGCACATACACAGTTGTGAGGAGCCAACGGGTCCTAAGTCCAGCCAAGATGGTGGCTCACCAGAACAAAGGCATCCTTACCAAGTTTTATTAATTCTCCATGAGGGGAGTGGCTCAGGGGTGAGTGACAGTGAGAGTGGCTGGAAATATGTGGCTGCCTTGACTACTGTGAGCTGGGCCAGGTAGGAGGTCTGAGGTCACCTCTGAGATAAGCAGAGGGCAAGATGCAGAGAGAGAGAGAGAGAGAGAGAGAGAGAGAGAGAGAGAGAGAGAGAGAGCAATCTGTATAACACACCTGAGGCAGTGTCTAATATTTGGGGTTGATGCTTCAGTTCTGATGTACAATCCTTTTTGTCCTGGGAAGTCACAGCCTCTTTCTGGAGGCTCAGTCCCAGCTGAGTGGGTGGAGCACAGCTCTCCACCCTGCCCACTCAGCTCAACCATGGATTTGGGGGGTCACTGGGTGGGGTAACACTGACCTGTCTCTTTGCTTCAGAGATTACACAATCAGCTCCTCAGCCAGCCCCATTTACATTGCTTAAAGCCAGTCGAAGTGACAAAGAAATAGCCCAGCCGGCTCTGTACATGTCAATACATGGAGATTGGACCAAGTTTATCCAAAATGGAGATCAGTGTCTCTTCTTTCCAAGGAGAGTCAAGGGGAGTCATCTCTGTGGTTCCTCCAGACTTCTCCAGGTATGAGGGTCCATTTCCAGCCACATGGGATAGCTAGTGAGGTCAGGGTGCCGTGGGGTGCCGGAGCTCTTGCTATGCGGGTGCTAATGAAAATGATGAGAAGAACATTAACTAAGCCATTGCTATATGCCAGATCCTCATAATTTGTATATTCAGTTTGATACATATTTATCTACCTTATTAGGTATAGTGCATTTGTGTATTTTCTAATATATAGATACAATATCTATATTATGTAACAAAAATGCTGAAGCATAATAATCAATATTTGTACACCTAAAAAATTTTTGTTTTGTTTTAAAGGGAGTAACACAGAATGGTAAAAAGAAACAAAACAAAACAGTGATAGGACAGTAGGAAATCCACAGTCGTTACTATATTATGTATTGTTATCCTCTAAATAGTTGCCCAGACTACCGGTCCCAAACACAGTCAATCAAACAACATAAATGTCAGGTTGCTGCCTTACATCAGTCATCATCGTCTCAGCCTGTGTGGCATCTGGGTGCTTAGGGGTGTGGGCAGGAAGCCGAGGCAGCTTCCTTGCTGGTTCTGCCCGGCTGACAGGGCCGCTGCCACACACTGGGAGGCTGCAGCAGCACAAGAGGGGCTCTGTTGGGCCGGGGATTTAGCTCAGTGGCTTAAGCACCTGTCTGGCAAGTGCGAGGTCGTGAGTTTGATCCCCGGTACCAAAAAAAAAAAGAGGGGCTCTGTGTTGTAGCTCAGTGGAGGAGGGCTTGCCCGGCATGTGTGGGGCCCTGGAGTTAATACCCAGCACCGATTAAAAAAAATAATAATAAGGGCCCGGGATTTAGCTCAGTGGCTTAAGTGCCTGCCTGGCAAGCATGAGGTCATGAGTTCAAACCCCGTACCAAAAAAAAAAAAAAGATAATAATAATAATAATAATGGAATATATAAAATTGGAGCCAGGCATGGTGGTACATGCCTGTAATCTCACTTCTCTGGGAGGCTGAGGCAGGAAAGTCACCATGAGTTCAAGGTTAGCCTAGGCTATATTGTGAGTTCAAGGTCAGCCTGGGCTACCTAGCCAGGTCTTGTCTCCAAAAACAAAACAAAACAAAACAAAACAAACTAAAACAAACAGCAGGAGTCTGGCATGGTGGTGCAAACCTGTAATCCCAACACTCTGGGAAGCAGAGGCAGGAGAACTGAAAGTTCCAGTCCAGTCTGGAAAACTTAGCCACTCACTGAAACTTGCCTTAAAATAAGACACAAAGAAGTTGTGGAGTCCATCAGTGACTCATGGTTTGAGGCTGTGGTTTCAGCACTTCCGGAAGGGTCTCCTGCAGAAGGAGGTGGACGGCGGGAGCTGACCCCGTCCTGTGGCTTTGTGCAGAGAAACACTCCCAGAGGCTTCACAGTGGCTCGTTTTTGCTACACCACTGACCAGCAGGATCAGATCAGGTTGAACTTCCGGTACAGTAATTCACAGAACAGTTATTTATGGCTTCTTACTCTTCCTGATCTGAGACAGCTACTGGGTTGAGGAAGTGAAGCATAGAGAAAAAGAAGAAGAAAGAAATTAAAAAAAAAAAAAAGATCAGGGTGATACCCAGTCCTTAACAGGAAAAAATTTTGAAATCTGGAGCTGAATAATATGGTGTATTTGATGTGTAATATTTAAAAATCTAACAGAGGAAGGGAAACAAATGTTAGTTCCTCTCTCTCTTTTAAGTTTATTAATGAGTTAGCAGCATGGCCTGCAGTCAGATGGCTGAGTACGAATCTTTAATTTGTTTTGGTTTGTTTTGAGACAGGTCTCACTGTAATTCAGGCTGGCCTTGAACTTGTAGAGCCCCTCTTGCCTTGGCCTCCCAGTGTGCTGGGATTATAGGCATGCACCACCCATGCCCAGCCGCCTAATTTAAAAAAAAATTTTTTTTTTGGCCTGGGTGGAAACCTTTCCTTTGCCCAGATGGATATCCTGGTACCTCAGTTTCTTTATTTGTAAAGCTTTATTGAATAATACATATTAAGGGCTTAGAAGAAGACCCTTAGTAAACATTCAAAATATTTTGTAATAATAATAATTACTATTTTAGAAGGAAATGTCTTTTCCTCACATCTCAAATAGGTTCAGCAGAGACTCCTGTGGCCCTTTTTAGACCTGCAAACTTGCTTTGCACAGATGCAGTTCACCAGGCCACATGGTGCTCAGAATCAACTCTGCCCCAGCCCCCAATTTTATTTGCATTGCATGTGGGGCTCCACGGAAAAGCCAACCTGGGAGGCTGACGACCTCTCACTGTCAGATGAGCCCTGATATCTGAATTCGGAGAGATCTGATGTACACAGTCCATTTGCAAATTAAAAAGTGAACACAGTGCGGCTTCGCTCCCTACACTGCCCTGGGCCTTTCTGAAGGCTGCATTTGCTGAGGACTAGGAATGGAACCTCAGTGGGAAACAAGTGGATAACTGCAGTCCTTAGGGAACCAGGGACATCTTTTTGCCAACACAAACCCAAAGGGAGCAGGCGGAGGAAGACAGAGTAGAGATGGAGGGAACATCAGAAGCGCGCGCGGGGGGGGGGGGGGGGGGGGTACCAGAATCGGAAGTGGGCAGGGCTGGGACCTCCTGGAGCCAGTGATACTTCATTCCCATCTTCTGGCCTCCAGAACTCGGAAAAGATAAATTTCTGTTGTTTAAACCCCTTCCATTTGTGGTAGCTTGTCATGCAGCCCTAGGAAACTGATAACCTAACAAAAGAGAAACACAAATGAAAATTATATGCCAGGTCATTTGAACCTCCCCATTTGGCAAAGATTGCAGTCTGGTAGCAGGATCGGTCAGCGCGCCTGTGGAGAAACTGATTGCTGCTGGGACTCTCCGAGGATGGATACGACCCCCTTGGAGGTAATTTGAGAAATTCTACACAAGTTACACATGCACTTGTCCTTAGGCTCACACATTCCACTGCTAGGATTTAGCCTCCATGAGAAATATGCAGAAGTGGAAAATCACACCCAAGTACTTATTCACTGCGGCATTTTCTGCCATCACAAAGTCTGCAAGGACAGTAAGTGTGCATGTGTGGTGCTGGAATAAAGTACAGGAGACTGGGGGGCAGGCAACTTTTTCCACAAGTGGCTACACAGTAATATTTTGCAGCCAAGAGGTCTCTGGCATGACTACACCTCTCAAACTCAAAGCCAACCACAGAGGGCAGTGGATATACCTCAGTGATGTGGCGCTGACCTGAGTTTGATTCCCGGTACCACATACATGCACACACACACACACACACACACACACAAAGTGGCCACAGAATGCTGTGTCCCAATAAGACCAGGCATGATAGTGCATGACAGTAATCCCAGCACTCAGGAGGCTGAGGAAAGAGTATAGAGAGCCCTTTCCCTAACCTTGTCTCAGTCCCGGAAGTTTATATTTTTAATCCCATGGAAAAAATATTGGAATTCTAGCCAGTTAATTCCAATCTACCACTTCTGGTGCAACCTAAGGGGAAAATAAAGACACTAAGACAGTTGTGGGGAGCCAAAGGGTCCCAAGTCCAGCCAAGATGGTGGCTCACCAGAACAAAGGCCTCACCCAGGGCCCAACCCGGGCTTTATTAATTCTCCGTGAGGGGAGCAGCTCCAAGATGAGGGACAGTGAGATCACCTCTGGATACGCAGAGGAACACAAATGCAGAGAGAGCACTCTGCACAGCATACCTGAGGCAGTGTCTAATATTTTGAGGTGGGTGCTTCAGCTCTGATGTGCAATCCTTTCTGCCCTGCGAAGTCAACAGCCTCTTTTCTCCAGGCTTGGTCCCAGCCCTCAGTGTGGGACTCGGCTCTTTATCCTGCTGGTTCAAACATGTTTTTCTGGGAGCCATAGGGCAGGGAAACAGTGACTGTCATCTTGCTTCAAAGTTCGCATATCAGCACCTCAGCCAGCCCTATTTACATTGCTTAAAGCCAACTGAAGGGACAAAGAAATGGCCTGGCCAGCTCTGTACATATCAGTACATGGAGACAGGGCCAGGTTTAGCCAAAGTGGAGGAGCTGCTCTGCTCTCAGGGGGAGCCATCCGGCTGGTTCCCTACACAAGAGGGTCTCGCGAGTTTGACCAGCTTGATGTCAGCCTGAACTGCACAGTAAGACCTTGTCTCAAAAAGACAAAAACGAGAATTTTTCACTATTTTTCTTTGCATGACCGGTGAGGTAAGGATAGATGTAGTGTTTCTGGGGAGGAGTTGGTGCTGGGGATTAAGCCAGGACCTGTGCATGCTAAGCACACACTTCCCACTGTTCTCTACCTCCAGCCTGGCCTAGGGCTGTGGGGTTTTTTTAAAATCATCAATAAAGTATGAAAAATTTAGTTCTTGGTTTATGAGAGGCAATGAACCCATATAAAAGGTTAGGGAGGGGTTGAGGGAGCAGGTCAGGGGCAGAGCCCTTGCCCAGTGTGTGCGAGGGCCTAGGTTCCAACCCAGTACTGCTGAGAGAAAGCTGAAAAAGTTAGACAGCCACCACAGTTGTATACATATTAGATATTTATTATATGTGTATTACATTCACAGTATATATACATACACTAAAAGTATTGGTTTCAATATGGATCATCAGTGTCTTCTGATATTTTCTATTCCATCCCATTACTTCCTATTTCATTTTGACCAAGTCTAGTCCATTTATAAATAAAATACTGGTCTGGGTGTGGTGGTACACACCTATAATCCCAGCCATTGGGAGGCTGAGGCAGGAGGATCCCTGAGGTTTGAAGACCAGCCTGGACTACAAAGTGACTTTAAAGCCAGATTGAATGGCATAGTAAAACCCTGTTCTAAAAAAGACCAATAAATAAACAAATAAAAGGCTGGCGAGGTAGCTCAGTGCAAGGACTCTGGGTTTAATCCCCAGGAGAGCAAAACACATAAACAAACAAAGTCATTTCATATTGCACTAATATTTCATATTGCACTCCTGAGCCCGAGGAGTGAGTGCTTGCCTGTCCTCTGCTGCTGGGAGGAGGCAGCTAAGTGTAACAAGGCACAGCTGCACAGCACGGTCACAAAGTCACCAAGACGGTGTGGCTCGGGTGTATCTTCTGGTGGAGGCTGCTGTTCCCAAACACACTTGTGAATTTAGATTTTTGTTCTGTTTTGCGTTTTGAAGCAGGGTTTCACTATGTAGCCCAGGCTGGCCTCGGACTCACTGCAGTCCTCCTGCCTCAGCTTCCTGAGCAGGGGATTACAGGTGTGTGCTACGGTGCCGGGCTTCCGGCAAGGTACCTGTGCACCAGTGATCTAACTTACATTTACAGTAATACAGAGAAGAGTATTGGTAAGGCTTTGCATCGTAAATCTCTTTTCTTAGCTGGGCACGGTTATACCCACTGATTGTCCCAGAGAGAGAGGAGGCGGAGGGCGCTGGGTGTTCGAGGCCGACCTAAACTACCTAGTCCAAGGCCAGGCTAAATGACCTAGCAGGATCCTGTCTCAAAAACAACTACTTTTCTTTCTTTTCTTTCTTTCTTTCTTTCTTTCTTTCTTTCTTTCTTTCTTTCTTTCTTTCTTTCTTTCTTTCTTTCTTTCTTTCCTTGGTGCTGGGGATGGAACCCAGGGCCTCTGGCATGCTAGGCAAGTTCTCTACCACTGAGCCTTGTGGCAAATAGTTAACAGGTAAGAGGAGGACAGAAATGCTGGAGGAACTGTCACTTTATCTCGTAAGTGTCTCTATAATTTCCCTTTTTTTTTTGGTACCGGGGAATTGAACTCATGACCACACGCTTACAAGGCAGGCGCTTACGCCGCTGAGCTAAATCTCCAACCCTTCACTTTTTTTTTTTTTAATACCAGTGATCAAACTCAACCTCATACTTACCAGGCAAGAACTTGAGTCACTGAGCTAAATTCCTGGCCACTATTTCACATTTTTATTATGTGTCTTACTTTTATTTATTTTTAAAAATTTTTTTACATGTCTTACTTTTAGACCAATTACAAACAATAGAAACATTTCCATCACAAGAATGACAAGAATGGGAGACAGCTGAACATGGTGCACTGCTGTGCTGTAATTCTAGCACTTGGGAGGCTGAGGCAGGAGTGTCACTGCTGGAGGCCAGCCTGGGTCACATAGTGAGTTCAAGGCCTAGACAGACCTTGTCTCAAAAAACAAACAAACGGGCTGGGGATTTAGCTCAGCGGCATA
>PVJX010042133.1:0-14302 GCA_004027295.1 Dolichotis patagonum
GACTTGTGCAAAACATCCAGCCATAGTTGTAAGAAACCTTATTAAAATAATGCAATCCTTTATAAATTAAGCCTCAACAACAACAAAAAGGTAGCCCCCAAATAAGAAGAACCTCTGGAAAAAGTGAAAAAATATAATTTAAAATATTTTAAAATTATAATTTAATTTAAATACAGGAACAATGTGGACATAAGATCAAAAAGTAATGAAGAGATATATTTTCACAAAACTCTCTAGGACTAGGCATGTAAGACGTTCTCTAATATTTCAAGTTTCTCAATATTATTAAACATTAGTTTTACAAATAGCATGTTAATTTTTTAGTTCCTTTATCAAAATGGAAATTCTAGCTTCAATTGTGCTGGTGGAATGGGTACTAGAAGATAAAAAAATCAAATAGCTTTATGCAAATATATTTTGCAAATTGAAGAGCTGCCACCTGGGCCAGAAGTTCCAGGTACTAATGCACTTTTTATTTGAATAATTTTTAGTAAGTATGAGTATGTGGCATTGACATTCAGGACCTAATATAGACCTGACAATTAAGATCTTGTTTTCTGTAAGGGGTCAAGTCTCAATGAATTTCCAATAACAATGTTTTTAGAAATCAATTTAATGAGGGGTGTTAATTTCCTTCATAGTGTTTAGCATTCTAGTCTTCAAGACTGGACCAGGAGTTTGTTCAATTTAAAAGAAAGTAAATTTCTTTCTCTTGCACTATGAAAGAATCCAAAGAACTCTTCTCCAAACAGATGAGCAGTCTATCTGCCTGACATACTGTTAATATTAGATCTAGATAGCTTGCTGTCCACTAAATATTGACACATTGTGGAATTGATTTTGGAACAGACTACATATCCCCAAATCCCTTGTGTTCATTTAACTAGCCATCACCAGCATAACATGACAGAAGTGATGTGTGACTCTTCTAGGTTGAAATTTTTAGAAACTCAAAGGATTATTCACATTCTCTTCTTCTGTTCACCATCTAAATGTTGAAAACTGAGTTCCTAAGGCAATACTTGAACAATAATATGGTTCCTACCAACTGTGTAAGGAATGCTGCAATCTGCCAGAGACGGTCACATTGGGTGATTACAGGAATAATTTCCATTGTCTTAAACTACTGAATCTTTCTGTTATTGTTACAGAAACTAGTATTACCTTAATGCTAGAAAAAATTACATGTACAATTTCCTAACAGTGAATCAAGCATTCGTTAACTCCATAAATGATATTTTTTACAGGAACATGGTGGGCAGAAAAGGCAAAGCCATATCCAGAGAAATATCCACTCCAATCATAACCAAATTTTTGCCCCCTACATGATAAAGGATGTAACATAGTAAGACTTCCATGAAAGTGTTAGACTGATACTTCAAGGCCATGGTACCTATCTTAGTTACTTTTCTTGTTGCTGAGACAAAATACCCAAAGTTAAAGAGGCAAGGTTTACTTTAGCTCACAGTTCACAGAGGGTTCAGACCATAGTCAGCTGGCATCAAGGCAGGGCAGCATAGCAGAGGGGGTATTGCAGAGGAGAAATAGTTCATGGTGTGGCAGGCAGAAGGCATCAAAGCAGCAAGCAACAGCAGTGGTAAGCAGTGAGAAGCCAGCTTGTCTTCTTTCTGTCCATTTAAATTCCATCTAGGCCACTCAACTCAGGGTGGGGCTTTTGTATTAAGTAAGTCCATTCTGCCACACACAGAACTATATTATTTCCAATCAATAGGTGTCTTTGATTTCTCTCATTGCTGAGACAAAATACCTGACACCCAAAGTTAAAGGAGGAAATGTTTATTTAGCTCACAGTTTGTAGAGGTGTCAGTCCATAATTGGCTGGCCCCAATACAGAGGGGTAACAGTTTATGGCTACAGAAAACAGCAGAAACAGAGAGAGAGAAAGAGAGAGACATAAAGAGAGAGAGACACAGATAAAGACAGAGAGAGAGAGATAGAGACAGATAAAGACAGAGAGAGAGAGAGAGAGAGAGAGAGTAATCTCGTTCTGTCTCCTATATTATTTGCAGGCTTCCTGCCCTAGGGAGGGTGTAGCACTCCCAACCTTAATCAGAGGACCCTTAATCCCAGCATTGCACTGCAAATCAGTAACATACTTTATATTCCATTACTACTGAAAAACTGTATGACCACATGAGGCTTTGGGAAGACATCTGGAAATAAACAATAACATCCTGCTGCTCTCCCAAAGACTCATACACATTCCTTTATGCAAAAGACATTTAGTTCATCTATAAAAGTCACCAAAGTCCTAACACTTTTAGCATTTTCAAGAAGTCCAAGTTCCAAGTCTCCTCTGAGATTTAAGGTAAACTCTTAGCTGTGAGCCCCTGTACAAATGAAAAGAAGGTCAAACATCTCCAATAGTCTATGGCAGAACATGAACATTTCCATTCAAAAAGTTATAAACAGGGGGATACATAGGAATGGGACTGAAGCAAGTCCAAAATCCAGCAGGCCAAACATTAAGTCCTGCAGTTCCATGTGCAGTATCTGAGACAATTTGTGGCAAGATGTGAACTCCAAAGGGTGGGGTGGCTCCGCCCCTACAGGACTTCCAGTGACTGTATCTCCTATGGCTTCTCTCTTGGCTTGGCTCTGCTACCTACTTGCAGTTTCCCTCAGATGAGCCACATTCATAGCTTCTCCAGACTTCTGGAGTGTCCACTGCACCTTCAACTTCACACTCACAGTTTCACACACTGGCTTCTCAAGGGTACACTGACTTCCCAGTCCTTCTCAAATCAGGGTAGAATCTTTCCTGACCCATAACCCTTTCATTTCACATGCAGAATGCCTGAATTGCTGAGCATTCTGAATCTAATTCCAAGGAAAAAATTCTCCAGGCTGCTGTCATTCTGGAACATGATGCTCTGTAGCTTTCTTCTCAAAGCAATGTCTTTCAGTTTTGCAATTTTGAGGCTTAAGAGGGTAGAGAGCTGCTTTTTCTTGTGATGCTCTCAGGCCATCTTTTCTACTCTCCCATTCCTCCTCAGCAAACAAGGTCTCCTCTTGTCTATCTTTGCAGTCCACAGCTTTACTGGAGCTTCCTTTTTGGCCAAATTCACAATGTTTTAAATCATTGTGCTGGGATCTTTGCCCTTAATTCTAAACATAGACCTGGCTAAAAGCCCCCAGTAGTAGCCATATCACTGCCTCAACATTCTACTACCTTGAAATTTCTTCTGCCAGATTAAATGATCTCTGTCTCAAAGTGTCTGCACATGGGCAAAATGTAGGCAAACTTTCTGCCAAGCCATAACACTGTGTGGAGTGTGCAAGTGTAGCACTTGTACCCTTGCCTGGATTCCAGCAGCCAATGCAACCCTTCTTGCCAGCAGAAACCTCCTGAGTCTGGTCTTTACCAGTTTTCTGGTCTTCTGAGCTCTGACCAGAATCTCTCCTTCATAACAGTGTAAGGCATCCCAGCTCTACTTTTTCAGCCAGCATCTCTGAATCCTTCCAAAGTCTTCACACAAGTCATTTCCAAAGGTTCCTGAATCACACGGTCAGGTGTAATCATAGCAATGGCCCCACTTCTGGTACCAAATTCTGTTTTAGCTACTTTTCTTATTGTTGAAACAAAGTAACTGATACTCAAAGTTAAAAGGAACTGTTTATTTAGGTCACAGTTTATAGACATTCAGTCCATAATTGACTGGCTCCATGACAGAGGAGCAACAGATCATGGCAATGAAGACAGAAAAAGCAACCAGGGAAAGAGAGAGACAGAGACAGAGACAGAGACAGAGACAGACACAGACACAGACAGAGAGACAGAGAAGGACAGAGAGAGAGAGAGAGAGAGAGAGAGATAAACAGAGAGAGACACAGAGAGAGACAGAGAAACATCTTTCTGACTCTTATATTGCATGCAGGGTACCTACCCTAGGGCAGGTGTAGCACATGTACCCTTAATTTTATTATTAGCCTATGAATCAATCACAAACTGTGTATCAACCTTCTTCCCATGACTGAATGAAGTTTTTGAGGGGACATACAGATACAAACCATAGCAGACAAGGTAAACTGAATTGTTAAACATTATATTTCTGTAAGCATAGTAATGTGAAAATACAGTTTTAAAAAGAAAAAAAAAGTGAAATCTTAATAGACCACAGTTGCACAAACATATTTTGCATCCTACTGTTTATCATTTTAGATTTCAAAGGTTCAATTCTTCCAACTTCACCATGGTTTCATATTTCTTTATTGCTCCTATCAACTTTAGTTTCTGCCTCATTAACAGATCACATATCTCATATCATCTCAGTGTTTACCTGTGAGGAACTTCTGTTATCTTTTTTATTGTGTGCCTCCATAATGCAGCATAAATTCCACTGTGGGAAAGATTTCCTCTTGCTCAGTACACTATGCCACTGCTTAGACCAGTGCCTAGTACATAGTAATTTAATGTACTATCTAAATAATAATTTAATGTACTATTAAATAGTAATTTAATGTACTATTAAATATCTACTGAATGAATGATGGAATAGAGTACTGCTATTCTTGAAAGATGTTTTAGAAAATGTGTTCTCCTTCATTTCATAGCCTTCAGTGTATCTTAGAGTCCAATAATGTTTGAGCAATGCTTATGACTGGCATTTTGGAAAACTGCCTGCTTGGCATATGCTTAACTCTCAATTAAATGTTTCAACATGGTGCGTGCCTAGGACTAGAAGTAGAAGTTACAATGAGGAGATGAGGTAAATCACAGCTTGCCAACTAGATATGGTTAAATTGGGGTGCTCCACTACTGACAATCAGTAAAGGCAAAAAAAAAAATGTAAGCTGCCACCACCCTGCCAAACAAGCAGTCACACGCTTAGTTTTGGCCAAGCAAGAGAAAGGGTGCCAGCCTTTGTAGAGATCTGAGAGATAAGGGAACATGACAGTTCTAAGTGTTTCCATCTGATAAGGAAAACTCTAAGGACTGATTCTGCTTCAATTCATTGCCTTTTTTAGATCATTGCTAAGGGTAGAGTAAGGGTAGGTGACAGCTAAAATTGGCTAAAAATAAATCCTGAAACAGACATTGTTTGTCAGGAACAGGTGCTGTAGTGAAGTACAGTTTGACTTCTGAAAGCAAACAGTACCACATAGGATCTTTGTAAAGTGAGACTGAGCCCCTGGTAGCAGCCATATGGTTGTTTCCTTGTCCCAAGCTCCTGAAAGGAAGGCTGTTCAAACTTTTCATCCTACTTCCTAACATCGCCATACAATACAGCTCCATCATAAATTTACTGGGTCGCTTGACCACTTCCTGCCCAATATAGATTCAGAAAGCCACCACTTTCTGACTCAAGGATTAGAGTTTCTCAAAATAAATTGCATTGAACAACTGTTATACCCAGAAACAGACACAGTGGAAATTCCAAGACCCTGGGATGAGGTTTCTAGTCCTTCATGCTTAAGCCCCTGTTTCTGTGCCCTGGTAGGCACCTAACCAGGAAGCAAATGGAAAGAGAAAATCTTTCTAAGTCTGTTCTCCACTTTTGCATGAAAAATAAGTTGGTCTAGGTCAATGCATTCAAAATCTTTTTTTAGCAGGGAAACACTTCATATATGATTTTCTGTAAGTGCATTTATAGAACTGGCCAAACTGGGTAGTCCTGACTGAATTGTAAAGTAGGAAAAAGTATGTGGCTGACGCTCACCCAGTTTTTCTCTCTTGACCTCCCTCCTGTGTGCCTAGGTGAGCTATAAGAATCTCTTCTACTATATCTCAGTGAAGAGCAGTGTGAGGCCCAGAGAGCCCCAGTAGGATGAGATGCACTAAACAGAATGAGAACATGGAACTAAATTACACATAGGGCTTGTCTCTCCATTTTATATTACTTTTAAACCAAGGGGACAGTGTCAAAGTGGTCATTCAAGTCTCTCTCTCTCTCTCTCTCTCTCTCTCTCTCTCTCTCTCTCTCTCTCTCTCTCTCTGTTTCAGTCTTTCCTTCTTTCTCTCTCTAGGGAGGAGACATCAAGTTGTCTCAGCTGAGAGGAAAGAGTGAGAGGGAAGAGGCATTCAGAGCCAGGAATCCAGGCAAGGCCAGAAACTTTGAGCAATTTGGCTTGGTCAAAACAGAACTAAATGATATGTTTAGTGCTAGCATTTGTAGATGACAGTGAAGAAGCCATCCTTAAGTCCCTTAACTAACCTGTTAAGGGATCCTTGAAAGTCAGTATGGGAAGACTAGATGTGAAACAATAGGCAAGAATGAAACACTACAACTTTATGAGCATGGTAATACCTCCTTGAAAGAGTGCCCAAAAGAATAACATCTGTGCTCACAAAAACCAACTTAAAGAGGCACATATCTGGATTATAAAAACTTTTAATTGGAGATTCATCCTTTTCTTCTGTCATCTCTGCCCTTGTCTATGTGTGGATGCCTGAATCTTCTGCCTAGGCCTTTATCCAGCCAGCTTTATCCTGGCTGCTTCTTTCCCATATTTCAACAGGAGTCCATCCTCCACCGTGATGCCCTTATGACTTCCTGAACACACACCTAGCATATCATATCTCTTCTTCCTTCAGCTTCTTCAGTGGATCCTTTCTGGAATTAAGGCCAACCTCCTCTGCCTTTCCAAGTTTCCACAACTGCACCTCGAGATCTAGCCCAGATGTGCCTTTGACTATACTTTTGTTTCTACAGCCTCCACCTACTCCCCATTTTTGGTTGACCGTAATGTACCTCTGCTTCCTCTCCTTCTTCTCTTCAGCCTCCTTTATCCTCTCAGAGCTTTCTCTGAAAGCTTTCTTATTTTTTAAGTCCAGGCTCTAATTTCATACTCTTTGAAAATGCTCTGAAGATCTTCCAACTTGAAAGTCTCTCAAGGCATCATATTTCTGCATTTTATATCTGCTCTAGCACTTATCTTTTGGCCTATTATCAGTTATTTATAAATGTCTGTTTCTCTTATTATATTTTGTGCTCTTGGAAAGCAAAAACAAAGCTAACAAAATAAACACTTGACAAACTTCTTGTATTTGCTAGTAGAGTTTATGAAACCATTTTTGGAATGGCTCTATAAATATTCAAAAATAAGCAAAGTCAGACTGAGCTTGCAGTATGCTGATTTTTTTTCAAGACCCACACACAATTTCTCCTCCTTGTACTATGGTAGGTGAGGTCAGCATATGTAAGAAATGCCACCTTGAGTAGGCTAGCACCTGGCCCCCAGCCTAGTTTTGTGTCTACCAGTGGACCCAGGCTGGCAATTTGGGGAAACACATGGCATCAACATCAAAACACCAGGATTTATCCACCACAGTGGGTTAGATCCTTTACTCCTACTCTAAAACTCTAGATCTATCATTGGAGGCTGACAGGCTGCTTAGTTTGTCAGGGCTTTGTAGGAACACAGGCATTTAGCAATGGAGGCAAATGATGATTTAAGAGGAAAAGAAGCATCTGACGTAATTTATTGAGTATGCCTATGTGCTAGTCTTTAAGCCAGAGACTATGAAGTGACATAACCCACTAACCTTCCTAAGTCTTTGGTTAGGAAGTACAGTTAATTACATTGGAATGTTTGCAACCTACAGAGAGCTTGTGTGTGTGTGTGTGTGTGTGTGTGTGTGTGTGTGTGTGTGCTGGGGAACTGAACTCAGGGTCTTTCCATGCTAAGCATATGTCTTTCCACAGGGCTGTATCCTTAACCCTAGCTTGTGTTCTTGAACCACATCTGTTGAAATGTAAAGTATTTGCTTCAGAGGAACCTTTGAACAGGAGATGGAGGCTTCCATAGAAGTAGATTTCACTCATAATGTAAGTAACTGTAGTACACTATCACTACAAACTGAAGCTGCCTTTAAAATCTGATTTCCATAGAAAAAGCAGAATTCTATATTCCAGTATGGAACTCTATCTCCTCCACATATAGCCAGGCCACAGGCTCGAGCGTCCTCTCACTTGCAGGGGATCACTGTACTGGCAGAAGTTTTGGGTTCCTTGTGTCTTCAACCACTATAAATGGCAGGGAGGGGAATCCCTGAAATTTCTAGTGTTGGAGTAGGTGCCTAAGTGTCTCAGATCAAGGAGAGGAGGGTTCAAATACTTCCTTCAGACATGAGTCCGAGTTAGAATGGCCATTTGTATGGAATGGAAGTTCATATTTGTAAGCTGAGGCCTATGTGCTCAATTAAATGAGTTGGAGGGTATTAGAGCCTAAAAGAGGAATGGTGGTATATGCCTGTAATGCTAGCTTTCTTTGGTTGAGGCAGAAAAATGGCAAGTTGAAGCCCAGTTGGGGCAACATAGCAACTTAGTGAGATAAATAGACAGACAGACAGACAGACAGATAGACAGGTTAGGGATGTAGCTCACCGTGAAGGCTATGAGTTCAATTCCCAGTACTGTTAAATAAGTAAGTAAGTAAATAAATAAAAGTAAGCCAGCTAATGTGATTTTTATAGAGAAGATTCATGACTTGTGAATAGTTGTGCTAAGTCAGACAGCTTTTGTTGTTGTTTTGCAGTGCTGAAGATTGAACCCAGGGACTTATGCGTGATAGGCAAGTGCTTTACCACTGAGAAACACTACCCAGCCCAAATTTCTTCACTATTCTCAGGGTGATTGACAAGTTCAAATGACGACACACTTATGAAATCTTATGAATTTTAAAATGTCATGTGATTGGAAACTGTTTTACTTCTATGCCAAGCTGCCTTGTACTCTCTTCTTCAGCCTCAGGATATATGGTGGCAAGATTCTCTATAGCTGCAAATCCTGCCAACCTGTCCACCTAAGAAGTTGCAAGGTCTATTAACACTTGACCCTTATTCTTTCTTTTCACTCTAAAACTGACATTTTTATTTGGACAAACAGAAGGAAAAGTGTGTACTTTTTTAATCCAAGCAAGAGGGTCCCAAACTCCTGGAGAAGACTTCTAAGCTTGTATGCATGCTTGCACAGGACAACACCAGAAATGCCTCTAGGGATCTGTCAGAGTGGCATTGGAAGCCCTTTGGCCTTGCTCAGTGGGAGGTTATAGAGAGCAAGGGGTCCCAGGAGAAGCCCCTTGTGAATTAAGCTGCTTTCCCACTTTTGGTTGCACTGTTTGATTGTCTGCCTATGTTGCACTTGAGGATGATTTTGCAATAAGCTAAAGAATATTGTGTAATTGTTTGCTATAGATTGTATTTATCTCTAAGTTATCTGATGCCACTTTCAGAAGTGTTCCATCAATTACCACTGTTTAGTCCTGGTGTTCTGGTAGCTGGTGTGAGCCCACACATCGATGTGCAAATGGCTCATGAGGAAGGCCTTCTGAGTTCTGATTGGCTGACTCTTTTTGTGGTCCAATTGATTACAATATCTCTCTGTGCAGCATGTACACAAGATTGTGTGTAACAGGAGCCTGTCTAACAGAAAAGTAATATGTCAAGTATATTACCTGTTAGAAAGCATCAAAGAGCTGTAAGTGAAAATCACAATGAAAGCTAACTTTTATTGAAATTTGAAGCCCTGTGCTAAGCATGGCACTTGAATAATCTCAGTTAATCCTCACAACAACCCTCTGAGATGGATTAACTCTCACTATTTGAATTTTACAAATGGAGAAACTGAGGAATAGGTAAATTAAGTAACTTGCCCAGGATTCTACTAGTAGGTAAAGGTAGGACATGGTAATATTCACCTAGGTCAATGGACTTCTAATTTAAAGTCTTCAAATAATTTTAAAGTAAATTTACACTTAATTACATATTTTATGAAATATGCTTTTGGATTTGTAAAATGGAAAAATGTTCTTAACTCTTGTTTCAAGCTTGAGGGAATTTACTATGATCTGAAGTAGGTCCTATGGTCCAGAAAGAACATGTGGTAGGCTGTAGATGACAACTAGACACAGGTGACTGGCAGAGTCAGCTCTGTGGGTTAGTCTGAGGTACGTCCAGAAGGCAGAGCTGGAACTCTGCACAGAGACACATTACTCTGTGAAACAAGAAGGAATTACAGGAAGGTTCCAAGGAGCACCACCCCACCAGTCTCAACATTTCCTGGTGGATGTTTGTTGGCATGAACTGTGTGTGTTAGCTGTGGGTATGATGCCTGAGCTAGCCCAGACATGGCAGTACATGGGACAAGACACACTTTCTCACCCACCCCTTTCATTTTTCTCATCTTCTCCAAGTAGTCATAATGTGAGAACTTATGTGAGTCTTCTCAGTGAATAAGGAAAAGTCAGGACAGGGAAGTGGATGGTGCCTATGGTAATCTCCTTGTCACCGCAATTACAGTTGAGATTGTGTCCCTTCCAGTCATACTCTGACAGCAGCTGCAGCAGCAACTACACCCTCAGCTTAGTTTCCAGGAATCAAATGACTGTGTCCAGTGCCCCATGGTAAAAGGACAGATCTGAAAACACAAAAAAATGGTTCAATAAAAAATTCACTGAGTCATCAACATGCAAAATGATACATATACATGTAAAGACTCATGCATGTGTAGAGCTTATAAACAGTTTACGAGAACCAACTATATAACACATGTTGATATGAACAACTACTTTGAAGAAAAAGAGACACTACAGTAGCCAGTGCTGATTCCATAATGTCATGATGTGAAATCCAGCAAAACTATCACTTTTTGTTCAAGGTGATTTTAGCCTATTTTGTTTTGTTTAAGTTCAACACACATGAAGGTGTATGGACAGCTGTTTTGAGGAGAATGAGAGACACTATGACAGTCATTCTTGGCTTCCCTATTTTCTAGTCTTGAAGACCTGAAATGCCTTCTTTGTCCTGTTCAGATCAGTTCCATACTAGGTTGTTTCATGGGAATTGCCTATATGTGACAATATGGACAACTATTTGTAAGAAAACAAGAGTCAATATGATAGAGAGTGAATATCTCCGATTGTCTAGCTTTGAAATTTATGTCTCTTACATTGCTTTCTTGTGATCTGCTTTGTTCTGTTTTGTTGTGTTTAATTTTACCCTTTTGATATAATTGAATGTATATTTGAGTGGGTAAGATGGATGATCATATTGCTGTTTTTGTCAGATCGTGGAGCAGAACTGTTAACAGTCTCACTGTTTGAATGTCTACTTTACATGTTTTAACTTTGTAATTTGAACAACTACTTCCAAGATGTCAGTATGTAATTTGTCAAGTAATTTCTTAGGTTTTTTTGTTGTTGTTCTTTTCCTTTTTTCCTTGGAATTCTGTATTGTTGCTATCCTTTATTCTGTTTTGTTTTTTTTTCTCTTTAAATAAAATTTAAAAAAAAAATTCACCAAGTCAAAACAATTCTGTGACCCTCAGGCCCACCCTATGCTGCTTCTGTATCTATAGATTATCCAGTCAGTCACCTGCAAGGGGAAGATGCCACACACGTGCAGTGATAATGTCCTGATGGTTCTTTGAAAGGATCTCCATATACATGTTTTGCAAACATACGTAAGCCTAAAAGTCACAGGTTGATGTTATAGTTTATGAGGTGATTCCTATGGCTCTTGCAAACTTTGAACCCTGTTAAATATACCAAATATTATTTTTTTATTAATTGGGGACATCATGATAAAAATATTGCAAGACAGAAATATGGAAAAAAATTGCTAACTAACAGATGCAAACCTTTCATTTCAAACTGAAACTAGATGGTTTCTTCCCCTGCTCCCACCAACCCCACAACAGCTGTCTCACTTGGAGATAGTACAGTCTACAGACAAGCTTAAGGGTGTCTAGAGCAGCTTCATTGTCAGTGACCTCAAGAGCTCTCTAAGTTCCCAGGGGGAAGAATGACAAGAAGATGAAGAAAATAAAGATAGAGACAGAAAACTGGAATGGGAGAAAGAGACTGCTTAACCACCCAATGTGTTTAATTACACATTTGTCATACCATGCCCCTTTGCTTATCTGGCTCACTTCTTATGCCCTGTGTTCTTGGTGCTGGAACCCAGTTCACATCCAGCATTCCATACCCTCAAGGTGTTTCTCAGTGCTCTGTGCCCTCTGGGTACCCCTGTTCAGGCTTTTTTGCTTTTGGGTGCACATGTGTGAACTATCATTACCTCAGTGGCTCCCAACACTTTATCTCTAACCTTTAATCCTCTTCTAAACAACTTTATCTTTAATCTTTGATGCCCCAGCCCACAAAGGGACAAAAGGCAGGAAGCCCACAGTTCCTACCTCCTTGAGGTCAAAACATGACCTGCTTTATGTAATAAATGCATGGAAAGTGAATTGAAAGGATGTGCATTGGAATGCAGGGGCAGGAACCCGTGGGACAAGAGAGAAGGACAGAGAGAAGATGAAAGGAAAAAAAAGACAGTAATCATGAGAAGCCAGGAACTAAGGAGCATGATAACTCAATTCACTATACCTGAGAGCCAATAGAAAATTCTAAAATGAAAAAATAAAGTGGTGTCTTTCAGAATTAAATTTGGAGAAAGTGCTCTGGATTGAAACAGAAAAATGGCACCATGCACAAAATAGATAGGTATTGGTATTTACGCCTGGCTCTGAGTAGAAATATACCCTCATGTGACTATTTTATAATACAGTGACACAAATTTCAATTGCTATAGAAAATTCCACAATTTTTCTTCCATTAAATGCATAGAGATGTGATAAAAATGTCAAGAAGGATAGAAATAGTGGCAGTACATGGGACAAGACACACTTTCTTTGTGTGCCTGGCACACAGAAAGTGTTTTGTGCCTGACACACAGAAAGTGTTTTAACAAAAATTTGTTGCATAAGTACATAAAAGTAACAATTTATATTTGCATATTACATATACTGAAGTATGTATATACACTCTTCTGCATGTGTAAATGTTCGCTTGCATTATCATTCTTACAATGCTAAAGTTATTTATTTATTTATTTATTTATTTATTTATTTATTTATTTATTCTGGGAACTGAATCCAGGATGTTCAAACTGGACTATGCTTCCAGCCCTTTAAATTATTAGTATTTTTATTTTTTGAAGCAGGATCTCACTAAGTCTCTAAGTTGTCTAGATTGGGCTTGAACTTTCAATCTTCCTTTCTCAGCCTTCCAGAGTGTAAGAATTATATATGTACCATCATACATGGCTACCTCTCTTCATTTATATAACTCATAAAATCTATCTTTAGTACTTTTCTTGCTTAAGCTCTTTAGTTGGCATTTGCTGTCATAAAATAATGTTAAAGAAACTTTTCTATTTCCTGTTTATTCCATTTCCTTTCTTTCTCATGTACATAAAAAGCCAATTTATTTTATTTATTTAACTTCCTATACGTTAACTCATTATATACTTTTCTATCAGAATTTTTTTCTTATTAATTAATTTTATTTGTACATTTTAGGTATACATAGTGATCACATTCATCATAGGGAATTTACACCTGTACATAATATGACGTGATTCTTTTTTTCCCATTTCCTTATCCTCCCTTCAACTTCTCCTCTCTTCCTTATTTATAAGCTTTGTTTCCTTCTTTTCCCATTTTTTTCTTTTCCTTTCCTTTATTCCCTCTTGTGCCTCGCTAGTTTCCCTATCCATTTGAACATTTTCTTCCTATTTCACATATCTATTATACATTTTGGTCCTTATTTACACTTTCAGTTTCTCATACTAAAAAAAATTAAGAAGTATTTACATATGCATGTCTGATTATTTCACTTTAGAGTAGTATGGTCTCGAGGTGCTTTTGTTTAGATAGAAATGTTCCAAGCAGAGTAGTACTGCTTGAAAACCACATCTTCTTTATCCATTAGTATTAGACTTCTTTATCCATTAGTATTACAAAACCACATCTTTATCCATTCATGAATTGGTGGGCAACAGGGCTGTTTGAAAGATTTAGCTATTAAAAACTGTGCTACTATAAACATGAATGTGCATATATTGCTATGTATGATGCTTTTAAGTCTTTCAGGAAGATATCAAGAAGGAGAATACCTGGGTCAAATGGAACCTCTAATTCTAGTTGCTTGAGGAATCGCCACACTGATTGCCACAGTGGTTTCACTAGTCTATGATCTAAGCAACAATGGAAGAGTCCTTTTCCCACACAGCCTTGCTAGTATTTGTTATTGATTGATTTCCTAATAATAGCCATTATTTCTAGGGTGAGACGGAATCATAGCATTGTTTTTATTTGCATTTCATGAATGACCAATGGTGTTGAACATTTTTTCATATACTGATTTGCTGTTTCTACTTTTTCATTTGAGAAGTGTCTATTTATTTCAGATTCCTAGTTTTGGACTGGATCTTTAAATTTGGGGGGGGGGAGTTCTTTTTTTTTGAGTTCTTTATATATTCCAAATAGTACTACTTTGC
>PVJX010042134.1:0-14318 GCA_004027295.1 Dolichotis patagonum
AAAAAAAAACTCTTTCCAGTTGGACATGGTGGCACACGCCTGTAATCCTAGCTACTTGGAGACTGAGGCAGCATGGCTGTGAGTTTGAGGTCAGTCAGGGAAGCTTAGAAAAGGGTTCAAAATATGGCTTATTTTAGGACTCTGGGTCCAGTCCCTAGTACCATAGTAAATAAGTAAAAATCAACGTTTTCTTGAGTTTCAGAATAGGCAGACATATGTTGCTCCCAAACAATTTGTCAGACAGTGTGTTGGACACCCTTGGTTATGGTTCTCCTGTGTTCAGAAGCAGAGGTTTAAAATGGGATTAAATCCTGAGGGCTCTATATTTTGTTTTGTACCAGAGATCAAACTCACAACCTCACGTTTACCAGGCAGGTGCTTATGCCATTGAGCTAAATCCCTGGCTCTGAGGACTGCATATTAATCAGTGGTTAATTCATTGATAGACCCACAGTCGGATGCGTTATTAGGAGGCAGACCCTGGTTGGAAAACTTAAGTACCTGCAGATATGACTTGGAAGGGCATATTTTGTTTGTCTCGGTTTTTTTGTTGTTTTTGTTGTTATTCCTGCTGTTTTGGAGACATGGTCTTTCTACATAGTTCAGGCTGGCCTCCAACTCTCTAGGTAGCCCAGACCAGCCTCAAACTTGTGGCAATCCTCCTACCTCAGCCTTCCAAGTGCTGGGATTACAAGCATTCACCACCAGACCTGGAGGATGCAATCTTACCATTGAATAAATCATGCAAAAGCCAAACCCATCATATGATACAAGGATGGCTCCAGCAGGGGAGATTCTATTTCCAGTCCATCAACCTATCAGCAAGGGCAGAACCCAGATGGATTGTAGATTTTCACTGGAAGGACTGAACTTCCTTTTTCTGTTAATTTGTCAAATTCCTGGTTCCTTTTTTGGTTTTATGCCAAGTATAAAAAGAAAAGGAGGGCAACCACTTCAGGACCCCTCCTGTCTCCCAGGAGATATTATTAGTCCCTATTCCTCTTCTGCAATAAATTTTCCTCTCTTAACCTCTGTCATCCTTAAAATTCATTCATCAACTTTGAGGAACATGAACTCAGTTTATCTGACATCTAGCATTTTTCCCATATCATATTGGAGGTTCCACCAAGATACTTGGAACGAGGTAAGAGTTTGCTTTTGTTTCATGGCACCCATAAAATGTTTCAATGGGACTCTGGATTGCACATAGGCAATCATAATTGTCATCTTTGAATTTTCTGCCCTGCCTTGGTCAATTGTTTACTCCTTGTCTCTTTTATGCATTATCTTTTGTTAAAATGATGATAAATTTAAGTTGAGAACATAGGAAAGTTATGATGCGTCTTTAATGGAATATTTTATTATTGTTTTGTATATGTTGCATTGGAACTATTTACTGAATTTACTTTATTATTAGACAATAGTACTAATGAAAAGTTGTGTTATAGTGCCTCCTAGTGGACTTTGACATGAAATGCTATAAAACGGGTCTTTTTATGAAATCTATCCTGTATTTAGCTCAGACTCTAATCTATCCCTTATAGAACTTTAACAAACAGTGGTCATTCTGACACCTGGTTAAATGAATTTAGGGCAGCTGCCACTGTTAGAGCAGAGAACAGGTTTCCCCAGCACTTTCTAGTGAGTCTACATTTAACCCAATGACCAGTGGAATGTTGACCAGACAGCAACTGGTCCTTTCCAGAGACCAATGTCTGATTTCAGGGACCAATGGAAACTGAGAGGACAACTGAGGGGTCATGGTCAGGGCTACTCTCTGGAGGTTCCAAAGGTTCCTCGGTGGAAGCTGTGTCCTGACAGCCCACCTGGGTAATCAGAAAAATTTCCACTTATCTGTTATCCCCACCTGCACTCCTCAGTGAGGTGAGAGGTAACTCTCAAGAATCTTCTGGTATCCTCTGTCACAGAGTGACCAAAGACAATGGGGTAAGAGCCCTTTCTTCAAGCCTTCTTTGAGAGTTGAGCTACAGATTTAAAATTTAAAAACCACAGGTTTTTTTCCAACTCCCTTGGAGTTAACTTTAGACTCACCTTATCATTTGACCACTGCTCCCTCTGGAAATCAGTCTGAGGCAGTTTTCAATAACTGTTTGCCTTTCATAAAGGGAAGCAGCTATCAGGAGAATGATTTATATTTATGCCTTGTATATGCTGACAAAGGGTAAGAAAGATTTTAGTCAGCCTTTTTCTTTTTTCGTGTATGTGTAGAAGACTGACAGATGTGCCTTTTCTAACATGTGAATTGTGGTTGCTAGGTGATGGGTATATGTTTAACCTGTGAGCTTCAGAGATGTACAAATTTTAGAATAAACTTTTTTTAAAGTATAGCCTTGTCTTACTGCTAAGTAAGGTTGCCTTAGTGATTAGATAGATAACAGGAATGTCTTAGAGACTTCTGTGCCCCAGGGCCAAGGCTGGATTTTTCTCTGAGCCATTTTTTTTAACCTGACTCTATCTCTAGATGTGATCTCTTTTGCAGGCTGTGAAACACTCTACTTCCAACTTGCTTTTTGGTATTTTCCCCCATCCTCTTTCAAAAAACTAGTGCTATGGCAAACAAAACAACAAAATGACACCCAGGAATTTATTTTATGTCTATGGACACTGATCAGGATCATTCCCAAAAAATCAAGCCCTGATCTCTGGTGGCCTAAGGATTATCTAGGATAAGTAAGCAGGAAGTACGGAGGCAGAATAGCTTGTCAATTAGAGATTCACTGTTACAATAGGCATCACAGTGGCCAGCCATTTCTAAGAAAAAAAAGTAACAGGAACCGGAATTGGAACTATTACCTGGGCAACTAACAAACTGAAGTATACTGGCTGGGAAGAGGGGGCATCTTCTACTACATTTCTCCCCTCTTTTAGTTTCCCCAGCAAATCTTTGCTGGGCGTATTACATGTGATCTTTTAAGAGAAGACCCAACTGGAAGTTGCAACGTGAGAGTTGTCAGTGATCCTAGAATGGGCCCTAGCCAAGTTCCTCAAGATTGTCTTATTACAGAGTTTTTTTCCAAGTTGCTTTTAGGAAAAGACAAAATGTAGGCCTGTCTGTTCTGCAACATTGCCCTGTGAGGGTAATGAGGGTGTTAATCTAAACTAAGAAAGTGACCAATATGCTTGAACGCTCATCAAATCTTGGTCAAGTATTTGATTGATTATTTTATTCCCTTGAGGCAACCATCTATAGAGTGTAAGGCAAAAACCACAGCTAGCAGGTAGGTGGGGAAGCAAGGACTGGGGTAAGCAGCCTCCATGTATTGAGCAATCCTGTGAACCGTGTCCTCAGGCTTCTGGTCAGCATCTGAAGTGACCAGAACAGGGCTTTGAGTGCACCCTCTCTTCAGAGTGAGCCCTGAAGGAGCTGTCTGGTCCAGGTACGATCATCCAGGAAGGGTCTTTTAACTCTGAAATGGTGGATCTAAGGCTGCATTTCTGATAGTAGGTCTTTTAGCTAATCTTTTGTGGAGCTAGTTACAACCTGTTTCTGAAGGTTTATTTTTTTTACCCTACAAACTTTTGTTGCCCTCTCAGCTTGTGTGGGAAATGCCTTGGGCCAGCACAAGTAGGTAGATGAGCACTAAGATGAGCACTAAGACTATCTGTATATCTCTAAACAGGTGGAGGGCAGACCAGTGACACAGGTGCTGAAGGCTGAGCTGGCTGCAGAGGCACAGGTGCCAGTGCTACGGCTTGAGCTTGCAGAATATACAGTGGGTCAGGTCTGGCTCTAATTAAGATGGCTCTTCCAGGAATAATAGGTAAAGTTTTTCTGACTGAAGTTGATATTTTAGTCAATTGGATCCCCGCAGGGCCTGCGAATCACAGGTTCGGTGTCACTGGTGGTAGTTTCCAAACAGCAGCAGGAAGCAGTAGCAGGAGAGCTTTGCCCAAAATAACTTTGTCCAAGGTAACCATAGCATATCTAGCCCGTCCTAACAGAGTTATTTCCATCCATACTCAGCATCTGTCAGGGTTTAATTTCTCAGTAGGTCCAATACAGCCTGTAGTACCTGGACAGTTAGGTCTTGGCCTAAGGTGAGTTTGTCAGATTTCTTAATCAGAAGGACAGTGGCTATTAGAGCATGAAAGTGAAGAAGGGAAGCAGTCCCTAGTGGTAGGATCCAAGTATGTGCATAGGTAGGCCACTAGGCACTCCCAGAGACTGACAGTCTGAGTAAATATCATTGTTTTTTATGAACTCAAGGATTCAGATTTTATAGAAGCTATCAGCTCCAAGAAATTTTCAGTTTCTCACTTGTAACCAGTTTCTGTTAGATAATGCAACAGAGATTTTGTGTCTTTCCAGAAAGCATCTAAGGTTTCATTAATCAGAAGTGCAGTGATATTTTGTGCTGGGAAACTAGCAAGGTCAGCTGGGAGGGCCTCTCCAAAAAGGGTAAACAAGTTTTTGAACCTCTGAAAGGTTGAGTCCTGGTCAGTTAACCTTTGAGTCCTGAAATGGGGTCTTTGAGAAGAATGGCTGCCTGACAGAAGCAAACTGAAGGCAGAAGAAGGCAATTTTTAGGCCCATGCAGGTATACCAGCAGTTTATGGGTGGCAGAAGACTGAGACAATATATATGGTGGTCAATCATGATGGCATTGCCAGTTCAGATTTCCTGAATTGGCTTTACAGGCATGAGAGGTGTATTTTAGCAGTTTGACAGTCTATACTGTTTGCTGGGGGGGGGGGGCATAGCAGAGCTAGAAGGGACAGAGAAACAGATAAAAGGTGCTGGTAAATTGTCCAAATCTATCATCAGAGCCTCCCCCAAAATAATAAAAGAGTTCTTAACCCCTTATGACAACTGAGTCCAACTGAACTGGCCTGTTGTACCAGGATTTTCCCAGTTGAAGGAGCTTATGGGAGCAACTCAAAAGCAGAGGAAGGCATCTTTTAAATCTAGAACAGTCCATAAAGGGTATATGGGTCAGGAACTGCAGATTTCAAGATGCTGGCTGCATTGTTGATGGCATAGAGATCTTGAACTGGTCAGTGATCCCCACTGGGCATTTTTACAAGGAGGAGAGGACTATTTTAAGGTGCTTAACAGTCCATCAGGATTCTGAACTGCTTTAGGTGTCTGAGGCATGGCTGGAACATGGTTTATGGGTAGGTCCAGAAGTGAATCTTGGCTCATACCTCTGGGAGAAGAATTTTCACAATTTCAGGATTGTGGTTATCCATCCTAGGCTGATGCACCTATCATTTTCTTTCTCTTGGGGAAAGTATAGGGTTAAACAAGAGGGAGGCTGACTTGCTTGGTGACAAGAATTTATGTTTGGTGAGATGTCATCCCAGGTTACAAGTGTGTGCCTGGCCAGTTGTCCCAGTGATACTAACTTTTTGACAGAGGGGACTTTTGAAGGCAGAATTCTGTTCCATTGTCTGCCAGGAAAGTCACAGGTTTGCCCCCAACTTTTGCAATGACTGCAGGCTCTCAGGAGCCCAATTTGATAGAGCTCAGCTGTCCTATCCATCCAAGCCTGACAGGGCAAGAAGAGGTTCAGGTTGAGGTGGGCCTGGATAGTCAGGTTTCTTTGTGTCTCACAAACAAGGGGCATTTATGTTTTGTTTCTATAGTCCTTGTAACTCATAGCTAAAGGATATGGCAGCTGTAAGACTAGATTTTCTTATGGTCATCAGGTACTTTTCTTTTACTAGGTTTCTGGATTGATGGGCTTTTTATCATTCCACTCCTTGAGGTCTTTGGGAAATGTTTGACTGAGTTTATGCTTCTAGGTGGGACAACCTTTGGCAAAGGCCATGGAAACTCATTCATCAGGGCTCACAGTACACCTTTTCCTCAGTCAAAATGTGGAACTCAGAATGAATTGTTGAAAGTCATCTCAGGTGGATGTTAAATGATGCCATCTGACCAGAATAGGCTCCAGGGGAGCCTCTGTGGCCAAATATAGGTAATGACAGACTGAAATGGAACTGGTTCAATTGGCTGGAAGTAGATAAGCCAGGAGCAGGAAGTGAAACTGTTGGCAGAAATTGCATTGGCCAACAAGAGTGCCAAGGTATAATTCTCAGGAAAAATCGGCCTCTTTTCTCTCTCTCTCTCTCTCTCTCTCTCTCTCTCTCAGTGGTTCAGTATCATTTTTAACACCATAATCTCAGAAAGACCCTTTTTCCTGCAGTCAGGGACTGTGGGTTTTGACTAATTAGTTCCCATCTCTGACTTCCTAAATGCATGTTGTGTATCCTTGAATGATGTCACAGCAAACAAAGGGCAGGTTCTCCTCAGAGAGAGACCATTCTGATGCCCACCTGGCCATGCCCCTTGTGGGGAGTTAGGCATAACATAGCTAAAGAGGGTGCAAGTCCTTCACTATGCCATTTGTCAATTTCCATGGAACCGCAGGTGAGGGGCCCAGTCAGCCACCGTGACCAGTGCTTCCCTGTCTTGGTGCACAGATGGAGCAACCTACTGCTTATGCTGTACATTCTATTCACTCACACATCCATTCAACAGTCATTCAGAGGTTAAACATGTCAACTCCCTTCCCTTTAGTGTGGTCCTGACTAACAAGAGTTGATTGGACTTCCCTTCTGCTTGAAGTGAGCAGAACTGACAGACAGACTAACTGGGATGTCCTCAGGGGTCTTACCAGAATCAGATATGCAGGCAGAGAAACACAGACACACAGACTGTGACCCACTCCCTTTCAGGTCCAGTGTGAGCCACTCAAGTGGGGAGCAAGGAATCTTCCTCCAGAACTCCAAAAGGACTCAAGGAATCTAGAGGGTATGCCTTTCTGTCAAGTGCTGGAGAGGTCCCTGCTCCATCTGCAAGGGCCATGACCAGTGACCAAATAGGTCAGCAGAGTTGGTCTTCTCAGCCAATGTGCTAGATGCTACAGCAGACAGAAATTCTAAAAAACACACCCAGGATTTGTAGGCAGATTTTATTTTATGTTGACAAGCAAAGATCAGGATCATTCCCAAAATATCAGGCCCTGATCTCTGGTGGTCTAGAGCTTATATGGGATAAGCAAGCAGAAAGTACAGAGGGAAAATGGTTTGTCAATTGGAGGTTGGTTCTTACAATATGCACCAAAATGACCAGCTATGCATCACAGTGACCATCTGTTTCTAAGAACCAAAAGTAACAGAAACTGTAACCAGAACTATTATCTGGACAACTAACAAACTGAAGTGTCCTGGCTAGGGTGGGGGATATCTTCTGCTACACTAGAAAACATATCAAAGAACTAGAAATCAGTGGTTTAGTGCTAAGCTATACTTCCTTCTTTATACTTGGCTATTATAGCTGAGATCAATTGTAACTTATGCTCTTAAAAAACACCTACTGGAGTTAACAGTTCAAGTTCCTGGGGAAGATGGTATCATGAGCTGATAAAAGTTGGCTAGCACAACCTGACATATCTTTTGTTTCCTCTCCAGACAGCTGCCATCTGTTCTGGAGTGGGTCACCTTGGGGGATGCCTTGGGAATATAGAAATCAAGTAGAACTTAAAGGAACACAAATTCTTTCTGTTACATTCTCTGATGGGAAAATTTATGTCAAAAATCTCTTACTCCTTTGGAAAATATTCTTAAACAGTGGAAAATGTTCAACCTTCTCAAATTGGGAAATAGTGGTTTGATACTTTTCTGCACCCATATGTGGCCTACTTACCTTTAGAGACAAAATGGAATACAAAGGGAAATATTGATTATGATGCTATTTCATCGCTGGAATTGTACTGTAAGAAAGTTGGAAAGTGGTCTGAATTGCCTTATGTTCAGACTTTCTTTGCATTAACAAATAATCCTTATTTGTATCCAGAATATAAATGTAAATCACAGGAAAACTAGGCACCTCTAGCCCTTAAAGCAACCACTATCACTGAGCCTGAGTCTACTCATCCTCAATTTTTGGAACCTAAGAATGAGGCTTCCATGGTAACCTTTTTTATTTTAAAGTAAAAAAAAATAGGCACTGAACATCAGGGCTACCAGACAGCACAGGTATGGCTAACTGATTGTGTCAACTTGAGCAAGAAACACCCAGCTAAATTGGTTCATCATAGTTCTGGATGTGGGACACCTACCATAGGGAGAATTGCTGCCAGAATGCTATAAAAAGAAAATGAAAATGGAAGGCTCACCTCTATTTCTTCAGAGGAGCTCAGGTCTTCATCTTCACCTTGGACATTGTCTCTTGGCTTCTGGCACAGACCCTTCAGCCTGCATCAGAGATTCCTCAGCCTTCTGAGATGGATTCTCATGGGACTCTCATGGGACAATACAGTGGACTGGCTGATTCCAAGGCAGGGTGGCACATGGCAGAAGGGCAACAGCTTGTGGTGGCGGAAGACACAAAAAATCAGAGAGAGAGAGAGAGAGAAGACAGAGACAGAGTCTTTCTGTCCCGTGCATTGTATCTAGACTACTGGTGCCAATTCATTCAGTGCACTGATCCAGCAATCACCCACCCTTACTCCCAGCACCCTTACTCCCAACATCGCACTACAAATCAATCATACACTCCAGATTCAGCCACCTCTGAAAAAACCCTATGACTTCATGAGGCTTTGGCAGGGAGGCGGGGAGACATCTAGACACAAACCATATCAGGCTTACTTTTTAATGACTGAATCAAAAGTTCTAAAATCTCATCATGTAAAAAGAGCTCTATGGGCTGAGGCTATAGCTCAGTGGCATAAGCACCTTCCTGGCAAGTACAAGATCCTGAGTTCAATTCCTGATACAAACAAAGAGGTCTATTACTTCTGGAGTGAGAGACAGGTAATAGTCCAGGGGAAATCTTGGCCCTAGGACAAAGACGTCTTCGGGACATTTTGAACTTTCTATCTAGTTACCTAGGTAATTTCCCTCTGCAGCAGTTCTGGATAGGCTCTACTTAAACCCATTCTTAAAATAGATATCCCCAGGTATCTGTAATACACTTGAGAAACTCACAGATTAAAGTCTGTACCCATTGCTTCTCATTAGCAATTGATGTTTGATGTAAGTGTAACATTATACCTTTTCAGTCTAGATCACAGGTCTGAGTAAGTTCTCTAAAGTTCTCAATGTACTTATTAGGGTCACCTGATAACTTTCATAGCTCTTGCTTGATCTGTTTTAGGTTACTGAAAGAAGAGGACACATGAACATGGGTAGTTCCAGATTCCCCATTTTTTTCTTGTAAGGGATATGATCCTTGAGGAGTTTGAACAAAATCAGCTAAGGATGGGTACAGTCTCATGGAGCCTTTAATTATGGCTGGCCTAGAATCTCTACTCTCAGGACCCATCGCTTCTCGGCCTTTTGGCTAAGATCAAGTGTACTCTCAGGACCCAGAGGGCAATTAGGGGAAGACTCAGACTCAGTGATAGTAGGCAAGGATCCAAAATGTACAATAGATGTTGTGAAATGGAAAGAAACTATTCAAAAAGAAAGAGAAACTGGGATGGGAGAAAAGAGAAAAGGAAGGGAAAGGGAAAAAATATTTATATACAAAATAGTTGATAGTTATACTACTAATTGCTATTAGTTCACTGAAAAGAAAGGGTTGTGCCTATTTGTTTGATGAATTTTTCTTGCCTGTATCTATCTTATAATATGAGCAACTACTTTTGAAGACAACAACATGCAGTCTACTAACCATTGTTACTCTTCTACAATCTTATTTTGAAATTTGGTACCATTTTTTATTTATTTCTTTTTCTTTGTTGGTTTTTGGAGGTTTGGGGTTTTTTTTCTTTTTTAAAATTTTTATTTTGTTTTGTCTTGTTTTTTTTCTCCTTTTCTTATTTGCTCTTTTTGTTTTACTGTTACCTAATTCTACTCATTTTCTTTTACTCCTCCTAGGACTATCTTATTTTCTCTTCTCCTTTTCCTTTTATTTTTCAAATTTTACTTTTTCTATTTTTCCATTCCTCCATCTTTGCTAGTATTAGTATTAAGCTGAACTAATCCTTAGATATTTATTCATTTATACTATTACTGTTGAATTCTTTTCTATTGCTAAATATGTTATAGTTGGCACATACAGTATATCAATATTTGGTTTGTATTTGTGTCTATGTTATAATTACAGATCTCTTTTCTATTGCTAAGATGGGTACAGTCGTTATTACTGGTTCTTATGTCAAATATCTAGTTTGTCTTTGATTCTGTTATTGTGACTCATTTCACTGATGTTACAAGGGTGGCATAGTTGTTTGTATTAATTGATTCTTCCTGTATGATAATATCTTGCTTGTTTATGTGTCATAAACTGGGGTTCATTTCTGGAGAACTAGGTGCCGAGTCAATTATACTGCACCCTCCTTTCCCCAACTTAATGGAGGTGCTCAGATTTTAGGACATAGGAAAAAGTCAATAGGTAGCCAGGCCTAGAGTGTGTAACTAAAAGGCAGGTGTTAACTAAAAAGGTCTCCATAATAGCAACAAAGTCTTTTAACTATAATCAACCCACAACTCTCAGCATTAAAAAAAAAAAGAAATCTGAGAAAAGAAGGCAAAAAATGCTTCCAAAATCTCCAAACTTCCCCAGTGGTAATCTATGGGGCATCCATGTAGAATAAATCAAAAGCCAAATAGCTGAATTATACATATGATAAAAGAGGAGCCAAAAAACCAGATCAGTAAGGTACCCAGTGAGCTCAAAGGTGATAGAACTAAACAGATAATGGACTTGATAAGAAAACAATCAGGGCGCTTACAAAAACTGATAAAAAGATAGCTGAGCTAAAACAATACAAAACTTGAATGACCACTTTAGCAAAGAATTAGAGCCCATGAAAAGGTATAAAACAGAAATCCAGGACATAAAAATTTCTACTGAAGTATTGGCAGATAAACCACCCACACTGAAGCTGAATCATTTAGGTTGTCCCCTTACTCCTAAAGATTTGCAAGCTGGGCCCTGAGGAACTGCCAACTGAGCAGAGCAGCTGTGGGCACCATGAGCTGGTGGCGGGCACTGCAAGTGTTGCAGGAGTACTGAGGAGGACTTCCAGGGCCCAGTTTGTGCATACAATGGCAGAGCAGGGGACCAGACCCCCAAAATATCAAGGGACTGCAAAACACGAGGTTGCAACAAGACAGCAGCTGCCATTGTGTTAGGGGAAGATTGCAAAAATTCTCCCCAGAAAGCTTCAACCATAGTTGACAGCGGAGTGCTGGATGCACTGGTGAGATGCGTGGAGGATCCAACCTGGGAGTCAAGGAGGCTGTAGCCTGGGCATGTGGTTGCACTTCAAGACATTACACAGAATGCCACAAGCTGTAGGTTTTCAGGAGTTGTTCTTTCAGTATGATATGGTCAGGACACAGACATTGCTTTGAAAAGGATTGTGGCTTGGCCCTCAGTGATGCTTCAAAGTGTTCTCCAGGGTTAGTGCAGACAGCACTAGGTGCAGGAACAACTGCTTCCTTGGCTCATATGGTCCTCAAACCTGATTCTCAACTGAAGTGTCAGGGCCCCTTAGCTCTCAGCCAGACTGCAAAGTATTCTGTAGATATCGCAGAATAAATGGCTGTTAAAGCAGAAATTTGTTTCCAGTTGATTTACCTGGAGTGGCCACCCATAAAGCCAGATGTAGATGAATACAAAAGGTCTGTCTGTGCTGGAGATCTGAAGGATCCAGACTGAAACATCCACAAACTGTGAACTAAATAAACCTTTCCTCCTTTAACTTTGGGTGTTGGGTATTTTTTTTAAGGTAACAAGAAAAGAAACTAAGACAAAGCTTTACACAATATAGTTAAACAGTTTCATTTTTCTCTCCCTCACTCTTTCAGAAGGTTAAATAGCAGTCATTCAAAAAAATTTTTTTAAACCAGCCATTCAGATTCTTTGGTTATTGGTTTCATTTTCTATTTGGAAATAGAATTAGAGTCAATCAGCTTTTGTCTTTGAAGGCATGTTTTGCTAAGGACTAGAGAGATCTGCTCCGGAAAAGTTCTTGATCTTGTCTTTCTGTACCTGAGACAGTTAAGATTTAGTTCTTGTGCCACACTATGTTATAAAATCTTCTGTCTTTTCTCAACTGCCCTACTCCTAAGAAATAATGTAGATTACAACACTGCTTGATCCAAAATAATTCTCTCTTTTGTGGCTGCTGGATTCCAGGACCAAGTTTCCAAAATGGTGACTTTCTCCTTCCTAGGACTCTCCCAGAGTAAAATTGACTTTATAATCCCTGGGCCATCTTCTAAAAAAACTGGTCTAGATTTAATCCTGCAGCTCACAAAAAATAAAAGTAAAAGTTTTAGTCCAAATTTATCTGCCTTTCAGTCCTTAAGTGAAGTAGAGATTAACTCCTCTTCTCCCTGCCCTCAAGAATGATGCTGATTGGTTTTTATAGCACAGGACAAGACTGATTGTTATAGCACAGCTAGGTTTATTAATAAGACAAAACATTCTAAGGAAATTTTTTAGTTTAATGACAGTTTTAAATAAGAAAAATTATTTAAAAGTAGGCACAGACCCAGTTGCTGGAGGACTGCCTCTCTCATCATGATTTCTCTGCACAACATCTTGCCAGGATAACCACTATTCTCAGAGACATGCTAACTGAGGCTCTAAAAGGAAGGCCTATAGCTAAGAATGGTGCCAAGATCAGAGGCAAAATGGAAGAAACTCACAGGTACACATCTGCAACAGAACAGACTAGAGCCTTAGCAGACCTTCTTCTCCCACTGTTTGAAATTCATATTTAGCTCCATAGAGTGCCAATTAATCCCTTTCTACACCCTGCCCTGCACACCCACTCCCAGAAATAGTTAAAATTACCTTTTAATAGTCTTCCCTTCTAGAGGAAACAATTACATGTAACTATCAAAACAGCAGTTTTGGCTCTCAGCTATGACAATCCAAAACTGATGGCTATCAAAATAACAATGAGAAGTCTACATGGTGGGATATTCCAATCACATAAATCATTAGCTTAGACCCCATCTTAAAACTGTCTCTGCTTCCACAAATGTAAAGGGTTTTATTCATTCTAATTTTTACTATAAGAGATCTATGTTAATTGACCTACAAATATTCTGGCTAGTCTATATAACTTAAAAACTGTAAGAGAGTTATTATAAAACAACTTGGCCAAATACATCTGAGTGCATTGTAGTATATTAACAATTGTCTTTAAAAAAAATAATTGTCGGGAGGGGAAAAAAAGATGGCGGACCAGTAGGTAGCGGGAGAGGGACCCTCTGAAAGAGACAGCTCAAATGCCAGAATAAAACACTCTGGAGAGACCCAAACAGAGAGAGATGGACTCTCACAACCCAGGAAGAAACTAAAGTGCAAAAAACTGCTCGAATATGAGGTCCTGGGGCTACTATTAGTGAAGATAAGATCAGCGAGCACGGGACCCTCCTCAAGCCGCCTGAATCCCTGCCTGACCTGAACAAGTGATCCTCGCTGAAGTGACTGGCTTGAGCCACCGGAGTGTGGAGCTGAACAGCCCTGCGTGCAGCTCGCCCGGACCGGCCCTGCACTCGACCCACCGAGAAGCACTGTGAATTCCTACCGCAGCTGCACTGAAGTCAGAGGTTGGGGAGCCCAGCAGTTCTTGGGGACTGGCATCAACACGCAGTGAGTGATGGGAATAACACCCTCCCACGGGAAAGGGGAAACCGACTGGACAACATGTTGGATTTGGGCAGGAGAGCCCTAAATCCACAAGGAAGTGGCTTCAGTTGGTTGCTCCCCTCGCCGAGCAGATTGGTGGAATTTGCTTGGACTAGGCCGTGCCCCTGGCGGGGACCCAGTGAATTGCTACAAATATATTCCCTGAGATCGGCACACACTGACACAGTGAAGGCCTGCAAAGGTTGACTGGCCCAGAGGGGAGGAGCCAGTGCACACGGCCCGTGGGTGAACTCTAATCTCTGATAACCTATTGAAGAGGGCTAAAGCTCCTAGACTGCACCCTCTAGAGGAGCCTTAACCAACAAGAAAAGGGTCTGGGAATTGCATTGTACACTTGTATGGAAGGAACCA
The DNA here is from genome assembly GCA_004027295.1 of Dolichotis patagonum. NCBI lineage: Eukaryota > Metazoa > Chordata > Mammalia > Rodentia > Caviidae > Dolichotis > Dolichotis patagonum. The sequence continues at coordinate 14,000 of PVJX010042134.1, forward strand.
AAAACATGACGAAAAGGAGAAATAAAACACAACTCCCAGCCCCCAACCCTGAGAACATTGATCCAGGAGAGGGAAATACAAAAGAGATTGAGGGCAGCAAAAATGCAATATCGAACACAGCGTTAGTGGACATAAAGAGATATCTTCAGGACCTCGTAAGTGGGACCAAAACTGAAATATTAATTCAAATTAAACAAGAGATAAGTAGATTAATAAAAGAAGGGCTGGGCACCTCTCAAGAAGACACAGACAGAAGAATGGAAGAACACAAATGGAGAGAAAAATTTAATGAAGAATTCAGAAAAAACCTAGAATTCAT